>CP092884.1:28446066-28752122 GCA_030710605.1 Cordylochernes scorpioides | reverse complement strand
AGCGTGTTAAGGATATGCCTTTTATATTGCCACGTGAAAAATTAGGGAAGACCAACTTCGGGATAAGACAACAATTTATTTCAGGCTAGGACAAACTATGAGTGATAAACAAAAGATAAGCCACGAAGTAGATTTACAGAATAGCAAGATATAAACATTAAAAAATGGCCACTCTGTTAATAAAAATAATAAAATTAATAAATACTTTGTTACATAGTTTCTTCCCTATGGGAGCTGTGACCCACAGCTAGAAATTATTGTAGATACTGACATGGATCTGACGTGCTTCTGCCAAGGATTCCATCGAAGTCTTGGAACTTTGTCCCTAGTACCTTTGCGTCCTTTTTCTTGCGGCGTGAAGAGCGGCTTTGTCGTTTTATCGTCTATAGGGACATCGTCATCTTCAAGGGAAGTCTCTGCTTTAGCACGGCGGTGGAATCCTGGAGTCAGTCTCCGAAAATGTAGATCACAGCACCCATGGCTTCAAGGTCTTCTCGGCGGTCTTCAGTTTGTCTTCCCTAACTTACCAAGCATCTCCACCAAAATGCCACGTGGAAAATTAGGTGAGACCAACTTCGGGATAAGACAACAATTTATTTCAGGCTAGGACAAACTATGAATGGTAAACAAAAGATAAGCAACGAGAAAAATCTACAGAGTGGCAAGATATAAACATTAAAAAATGACCACTCTGTTGATAAAAATAATAAAATGAATAAATACTTTGTTACAATATATATATATATGTAGTAATCCCGATGTGGAATGTACTGGGCAGTCGTGGTAGTGGGTGCGTGATGGGATTCCCGCACTGGGACAGCAAGAGACAGAGGCAGGTCTAGATGGTAACTCCAAGAAGGTAGAGGCAGACCACGGACGAAGGCAAGTCGAACCACGGGCGCCGCGGATGCCTACATCGCGGATAGGGGTGAGAGACCCGACCGTATAACGGCGTGGCTCTGAAAACAACTATCTGAACAACTCCCTTTTGTCCCATTTCTGGGCTCTTTTATATTGGCTGCTCGCATATGGCGGAGAGTCCTGATTGGCTCCCATAATCACGCCACCTGTCAGGCGCCGGGTTATTTATCACGTCTGGCCACCTGTTGACCGGGTGATTGAACTCATTATCATAAACACCTGTTCGTCTGGGTTATTGCGTCGTCTGGTCTTTGTCCCCGTCTGGACTACCTTTACCTCTTTGTTTATTTGTCACTTTGTTACAAGGTCGATACATATTTTTATATAGATATGGGGTTATAATAAATATCAGAAGAAGGTTGTGAACTAATTAAACTCAGAATATACTACATATATATATATATATACTGGTGTCCAAAAAATAAGAAACTTAACCAATATTGAAATTTCTCAAAAGCTAATTTATTAACAAATATAAAATTTAGTTAAAATTTTACACAAATAAATTTACTGGCAATGCGTTTCTTTTTAAATATCATCAAATATTATCAAATATTATCTCTACAGACCTTACTGCAATGATATGAGTTATTGAATGAGAGGGCTTGGCTCATCAGTAGTGAACCCTCTCAGCGGTTTCGCCAAATTAATCTCTAGACCGCTCTACTATTGTATTGGACTGGTTTTGTTATATACCCTGCATTTTCTATGGAAGGCAGCTTAGGGGTGTTTAGTGAACTATGGACATAAGCTTATAGGTCTGTAGAGGTACCCACATATAATTTCAAGGTATTGCATCGAGCAAAGCTCTTCCGCGCAAAACATGTTTTCATAACCAATATATATTAGTAAATTAAATTTTATTGCCATCTATCATTAAAATTTTACACAAATAAATTTACTGGCAATGCGTTTCTTTTTAAATATCATCAAGGACCAAAGCCAAGGACTCTTATATCAATTGAAAACAAATGTAGACAAATGGGAAAACCCAAAGAAAGAACAGGTAGCTAGAAAAATATAAACGAGGATAACAGCCTATCTTGGAGGAGGGAACAAACCGAATTCAGAACCCAGCACAAGGCTCTAACCTTGTAAATATGTGAATTCACTGTAAATGTAAATAACCTGTACATATTATTCATTGTATATATCATAAGCTATCTAGCTTATATTTGTTAGCTTCATAGAAACTATCTTCCCATTGCTAGCTCCATAAATACTCTATTCCCATTTTTAGCTCCATTGAAACGCTCTTCCTCTTGTTAGCTCCATAGCAACGCTCTTCACCTTGTTATTCCATAGCAACGCTCTTCCCCTTATTAGCTCCACAGCAACGCTCTTCCTCATGTTAGCTCCATAGTAACGCTCATCCCCTTGTTAGCTCCATAGATACTATCTTCCCATTGTTACCTCCATTACAGCGCTTTTTCTATTGTTAGCTGTATAGCAACACTCTTCGCTTTGTTAGCTCCATAGCAATTCTCTTTCCATTGTTAGCTCCATAGCAACGCTCTTCCCATTGTTAGCTCTATTGAGACGGCCTTCCCATTGTTAGCTCTATAGTAACGTTTATCCACTTGTTAACTCAATAACAATTATCTTCCCTTTGTTAGCTCCATAGAAATTCTCTTCCCCATTGTAAGCTACATAGAAACTCTCTTCCCATTTTTAGCTCCACAGCAACCCTCTTCCCATTGTTATCTCCTTAGCTACTATCTTCCCATTTTTAGCTCCATCGAAACTCTCTACCCATTGTTAGCTCCATACCAATTATTTTTCCATTATTGAATTCCATAGCAACTCTCTTTCATTTTTTAGGTCCATAGCAACTCCCTTCTCATTGGGAGCTCCATAGAAACCCTCTTCCCATTGGTAACTCCATAGCAACGTTGATCCCATTGTTAGCTCCATAGCAACTCTCTTCGCATTGTTAGCTCCATAGCAACGCTGTTCCCCTTGTTAGCTCAAAAGCAACTCTCTTCCCCCTTTTAGCTTCATATCAACGATATTTCCCTTGTTAGCTCCATAAAAACAATCTTCCCATTGAGTGCTCCATTACAACGCTCTTTCTATTGTTAGCTCTATAGCACGCTCTTTTCATTGTTAGCTCCATTGCAACTCTCTTTCCGTTTTAGCTACATAGAATCTTTCTTACCATTGTTAGCTCCATACCAACTCTTTTTTAATTATTGAACTCCATAGCAACTCTCTTCCATTTGTTAGCTCCTTAGCAACTCCCCTTCCCATTGGGATCTCCATGGAAATCCTCTTCCTATTGGTAGATCCATATCAAGGTTTTTCCCATTGTTAGCACCATAGTACTCTTTTTTCATTATCGAACTCCATAACAACTCTCTCGCCATTGTTAGCTCCATTCCAATTCTCTTCCCATTGATAGCGCCATAGCAACTCTCTTCCAATTGTTAGTTCCATAGAAACTCTCTACTCATTATAGGCTCATACCAACTCTTTTTACATTATTGATATCCATAGCAACTCTCTCCCCAAAGTTAGCTCCATAGCAACTCTCTTTCCATTATTGAACGCCATAGCAACCATCTTTCCATTATTGAACTCCATAGACTCTCTTTCCATTATTTAACTCTATAGTAACTCTTCCCATTATTGAACTCCAAAGCAATTCTCTTCCCATTGTTAGCTTTATATCAACTCTCTTCCCATTGGGAGTTCCAAAGAAATTATTTTCCCCTTGGTAGCTCCATAGCGACGCTTTTCCACCTTGTTAGCTCCAAATCAACTCTTTTCTCATTGTTAGCTCCATAGCAACGCTCTTACCCTTGTTAGCTCTATAACAATAATTTTCCCAATGTGAACTCCATAAAAACTTTCTTTCCATTATTGAAATTAATAGCAACTTTCTTTCCATTATTAAACTCCATAGCAACTATCTTTCCCATTATTAAACTTCATTGTAACTCTCTTCCCCTTGTTAGCTCCATAGCAACTCTCTTACCCATGTTAGCTCCATGTCGACTCTCTTTCCATATTGAACCCCATAGCAACTCTCTTCCCTTTGTTATCTCCATAGCAATCCTCTTTCCACTATTGAACTATATTACAGCTCTCTTCCCATTGTTAAATCCAAAGTACTTTCTTTCCATTATTGAATTCCATAGCAAATCTCTTAGCACTGTTAGCTCCATAGAAACTCTCTCCCCATTTTGAGATCTATAGCAACCCTCTTCCCATTGTTATCTCCTCAGCAACTATCCTACCATTGTTAGCCCCAGAGCAACTAATTTCCCATTGTTGGCAATAGCAAATCTCTTCCCATTGTTAGCTCCGAAGCAGCGCTCTTCCCATTGTTAGCTCCATAGCAACTATCCTCCCATTGTTAGCTCCATAGTAACGCTCTTCCCTTTGATAGCTCCATAGCAACTCTCTTTCCATTGTTAGTTCCATAGCAACGCTCTTCCCTTTGTTAGCTCCATAGCAACTCTCTTCTCAATGTGAATTCCATAGCAATTTTCTTTTCATTATTGAACTCCATAGCAACTCTCTTCCTATTGTTATCTCCATAGCACTTCTATTCCCAATGTGAACTCAATAGCAACTCTTTTTCCATTATTGAACTCCATAGCAACTTTCTTTCCATTGTTAGCTCCATAGCAACTCTCTTCCCATTGGTAGCTCCATAGCAACTCTTTTCCCATTGTTAGCTCCATAGCAACCCTCTTCCCATTGGTAGATCCATAGCAACGCTCTTTCCGTTGTTGGCTCCGTATCAACACTCGTCCCAATGTGATCTCTATTGCAACTTTCTTTCCATTATTGACTCCATATAAACTTTCTTCTCATTATTAAACACAATAGCAACTCTCTTTCCATTATTTAACTTAATATCTACTCTCTTCCCCTTGTTAACTCCGTAGAAACTCTCTTCCCATTTTAGCTCCATTTCAACTCTTTTCCCATTGTTAACTCCATAGCAACACTTTTCCCCTTGTTAGCACCATAGCAACTCTCTTTCATTGTTCGCTCCATAGCAACGCTCTTCCCCTTCTTTGCTCCATAGCAACTCTCTTCCAAATGTAAACTCCATAGCAACTCTTTTGAACTCCATAGAAACGCTCTTCCTTTTGGAAGCTCCATGGCAACTTTGTTACTAATGTGAACCCCATTTAAACTTTCTTTCTATTATTGAACTCCATAGCACCTTTCTTCCCATTTTTAGCTCCATATCAACTCTCTTCCCATTGGTAGCTCCATAGCAACTCTTTTCCCTTTGTAACCTCCATAGCAACTCTCTTCCTATTGGTAGCTCCATAGAAAATCTCTTCCCCTTGATAGCTCCATTGAAACTCTGTTCCCAAAGTGGACTCCAGAGCAACTTTCTTTCCATTATTGAACTCCATAGCAACTATCTTTCAATTATTGAACTCCATAGCAACTCACTTCCCATTGTTAGCCCTTTGAATCTCTCTTCCTATTGTTAGCTCCATAGCAACACTCTTCCCCCTGTTTTACCATAACAACTCTCTCCCATTGTTAGATCCATAGAAAAGCTCATCTGCTTGTTACCTCCATAGCAACGTTCTTCTCAATGTTAACTCCATATAAACTTTCTTTCCATTATTGTACTCATAGCAACCCTTTTTCCATTTTTGAACTCCATAGCAACTATTTTCCCATTTTTAGCCCCATAGCAACTCTTTTTCCATTATTGAACTCCATAGCACTTCTCTCTCCCATTGCTAAATCCATAGCAACCCTCTTTCCATTATTGAACTCCAAAGCAACCCTCTTTTCATTATTGAACTCCATAGCAACTCTCTTTCCATTATTAATCTCCATAGCAACTCTCTTCCCATTGTTAGCTCCATATCAACTCTCTTTCCATTGGGAGCTCTATTGCAAATCTCTTTCCCTTGGTACCTCCATAGCAACGCTATTCCACCTTGTTAGCTCCATATCAACTCTCTTCTCATTGTTAGCTCCAAGGCAACGCTCTTCCCCTTGTTAGCTCCATAGCAATAATATTCCCAATGTGAACTCCATAGCAACTTTCTTTCCATTATTGAACTCCATAGACTCTCTTTCCATTATTTAACTCTATAGCAACTCTTTCCATTATTGAACTCCAAAGCAATTCTCTTTCCATTGTTAGGTTCATATCAACTCTCTTCCCATTGGGAGCTCCAAAGAAAATCTCTTCCCCTTGGTAGCTCCAAATTAACTCTTTCTTTTCTCATTGTTAGCTCCATAGCAACTCTCTTCCCATTGTTAGCTCCATAGTAACGCTCTTCCCTTTGATAGCTCCATAGCAACTCTCTTCCCATTGTTAGTTCCATAGCAACGCTCTTGCCTTTGTTAGCTCCATAGCAACTCTCTTCTCAATGTGAACTCCATAGCAACTTTCTTTTCATTATTGAACTCCATAGCAACTCTCTTCCTATTGATATCTCCATAGCACTTCTATTCCCAATGTGAACTCAATAGCAACTCTTTTTTCATTATTAAACTCCATAGCAACTTTCTATCCATTGTTAGCTCCATAGCAACTCTCTTCCCATTGGTGGCTCCATAGCAACTCTTTTCCCATTGTTAGCTCCATAGCAACGCTCTTTCCGTTGTTGGCTCCGTATCAACACTCGTCCCAATGTGAACTCTATTGCAACATTCTTTCCATTATTGACTCCATATAAAATTTCTACTCATTATTAAACACAATAGCAACACTCTTTCCATTATTGAACTTAATATCTACTCTCTTCCCCTTGTTATCTCCATAGAAACTCTCTTCCCATTGTTAGTTCCATAGTAACGCTCTTCCCTTTGATAGCTCCATAGCAACTTTCTATCCATTGTTAGCTCCATAGCAACTCTCTTCCCATTGGTAGCTCCATTATCAACTCTTTTCCCATTGTTAGCTCCATAGCAACTCTCTTTCATTGTTCGCTCCATAGCAACGCTCTTCCACTTCTTTGCTCCATAGCAACTCTCTTCCAAATGTAAACTCCATAGCAACTCTTTTCCCATTATTGCACTACATAGTAAATCTCTTCCCATGCTACCTTCATAGCAACCCTCTTTTCATTATTGAACTCCATAGAAACGTTATTCCCTTTGTTAGCTCCATGGCAACTTTGTTACTAATGTGAACCCCATTGCAACTTTCTTTCTATTATTGAACTCCATAGCACCTTTCTTCCAATTTTTAGCTCCATAGCAACTCTCTTCCCATTGGTAGCTCCATAGCAACTCTTTTCCCATTGTTAGCTCCATAGCAACTCTCTTCCCATTGGTAGCTCCATAGCAACTCTTTTCCCATTGTTAGCTCCATAGCAACTCTCTTCCCATTGTTAGATCCATAGAAATGCTCATCCCCTTGTTAGCTCCATAGCAACTTTCTTCTCAATGTTAACTCCATATAAACTTTCTTTACATTATTGTACTCATAGCAACTCTTTTTCCTTTTTTTGAACTCCATAGCAACTCTCTTTCCATTATTAATCTCCATAGCAACTCTCTTTCCATTATTGAACTCCATAGACTCTCTTTCCATTATTTAACTCTATAGTAACTCTTTCCATTATTGAACTCCAAGGCAATTCTCTTCCCATTGTTAGCTTCATATCAACTCTCTTCCCATTGGGAGCTCCAAAGAAAATCTCTTCCCCTTGGTAGCTCCATAGTGACGCTTTTCCGCCTTGTTAGCTCCAAATCAACTCTTTTCTCATTGTTAGCTCCATAGCAACGCTCTTACTCTTGTTACCTCTATAGCAATAATTTTCCCAATGTGAACTCCATATCAACTTTCTTTTCATTATTAAAATAAATAGCAACTCTCTTTCCATTATTAAACTCCATAGCAACTCTCTTTCCCATTATTAAACTTCATTGTAACTCTCTTCCCCTTATTAGCTCCATAGCAATTCTCTTACCCATGTTAGCTCCATGTCAACTCTCTTTCCATATTGAACCCCATAGCAACTCTCTTCCCTTTGTTATCTCCATAGCAATCCTCTTTCCACTATTGAACTATATTACAGCTCTCTTCCCATTGTTAAATCCATAGTACTTTTTTTCCATTTTTGAATTCCATAGCAACTCTCTTAGCACTGTTAGCTCCATAGCAACTCTTCCCATTGTTAGCTCCAAAGAAACTCTCTTCCCATTTTAAGATCTATAGCAACCCTCTTCCCATTGTTATCTACTCAGCAACTATCTTCCCATTGTTAGCCCCAGAGCAACTACTTTCCCAATGTTGGCAATAGCAAATCTCTTCCCATTGTTAGCTCCGTAGCAGCTCTCTTCCCATTGTTTGGTCCATAGCAACTCTCTTCCCATTGTTAGCGCCATAGTAACGCTCTCCCCTTTGATAGCTCCATAGCAACTCTCTTCCCATTGCTAGTTCCATAGCGACGCTCTTCCCATTGGTAGCTCCATAGCAACTCTTTTCCCATTATTAGCTCCATAGCAACGCTCTTTCCGTTGTTGGCTCCGTATCAACACTCGTCCCAATGTGATCTCTATTGCAACTTTCTTTCCATTATTGACTCCATATAAACTTTCTTCTCATCATTAAACACAATAGCAACTCTCTTTCCATTATTGAACTTAATATCTACTCTCTGCCCCTTGTTTTCTCCATAGAAACTCTCTTCCCATTGTTAGCTCCATTTCAACTCTTTTCCCATTGTTAGCCCCATAGCAACACTCTTCCCCTTGTTAGCACCATAGCAACTCTCTTTCATTGTTCGCTCCATAGCAACGCTCTTCCCCTTCTTTGCTCCATAGCATCTATTTTCCAAATGTGAACTCCATTGCAACTCTCTATTTCATTATTGCACAAAATAGTAAATCTCTTTTCATGCTACCTTCATAGCAACCCTCTTTTCATTATTGAACTCCATAGAAACGCTCTTCCCTTAGTTAGCTCCATGGCAACGCTCTTCCCTTTGATAGCTCCATGGCAACTCTGTTACTAATGTGAACCCCATTGCAACTTTCTTTCTATTATTGAAATCCATAGCACCTTTCTTCCCATTTTTAGCTCCATAGCAACTCTTTTCCTATTGTAAGCTCCATAGCAACTCTATTCCCATTGGTAGCTTCAATTATTGAACTCCATAGCATCTCACTTCCCATTGTTAGCCCTTTTCATCTCTCTTCCTATTGTTAGCTCCATAGCAACACTCTTCCCCTTGTTAGCACCATAACAACTCTCTCTCATTGTTAGATCCATAGAAAAGCTCATCCCCTTGTTAGCTCCATATCAACTCTGTTCTCAATGTTAACTCCATATAAACTTTCTTTCCATTATTGAACTCATAGCAACTCTTTTTCCATTTATGAACTCCTTAGCAACTATTTTCCCATTTTTAGCCCCATAGCAACTCTTTTTCCATTATTGAACTCCATAGCACTTCTCTTCCCATTGCTAAATCCATATCAACCCTCTTTCCTTTATTGATCTCCAAAGCAACCCTCTTTTCATTATTGAACTCCATATCAACTCTCTTTCCATTTTTAATCTCCATAGCAACTCTCTTCCCATTGTTAGCTCCATATCAACTCTCTTTCCATTGGGAGCTCTATTGCAAATCCCTTCCCCTTGGTACCTCCATAGCAACGCTCTTCCGCCTTGTTAGCTCCATATCAACTCTCTTCTCATTGTTAGCTCCATAGCAACGCTCTTCCCCTTGTTAGCACCATAGCAATAATATTCCCAATGTGAACTCCATAGCAACTTTTTTTCCATTATTGAACTTAACAGCAACTCTCTTTCCATTATTGAACTCCATAGCAATTATCTTTCCCATTATTCAACTTCCAAGCAACTCTCTTCCCCTTGTAATCTCCATAGCAACTCTCTTACCCATGTTAGCTCCATGGCAACTCTCTTTCCATTTTTGAACTCGATAGTAACTCTCTTTCCCATTATTGAACTTCATAGCAACTCTCTTCCCATTGTTATCTCCATAGCAACCCTCTTTCCATTATTAAACTATATTACCACTCTCTACCCGTTGTTAGCTCCGTAGTACTTTCTTTACATTATTGAATTCCATAGCAATTCTCTTAGCACTGTTAGCACCATAGCAACTCTCATCCCATTGTTATCTCCATAGCAACCCCGTTTCCATTATTGAACTCCATAGCAACTTTCTTTCCATTATTGAACTCCATAGCAACTTTCTCTCCATTATTGAACTTCATTGCAATTCTCATCCCCTAGCAGCTCCAAAGCAACTTTCTTCCTGAATATGAACTCCATAGCAACTCTTTTCCATTATTGAACTTCATAGCAACTCTCTTTCCATTATTGAACTCCAAAGCAATTTTCTTTCCATTGTTAGCTCCATAGCGACTCTCTTTCCAATGTGAAATCCATATCAACTTTCTTCTCATTGTTGAACACAATAGCAACTCTCTTTCCATTATTGAACTCCATAAAACTCTCTTTCCATTATTGAACTCCATAGAACTCTCTTCCCCTTTTTAGCTCCATAGCAACCCTCTTCCCATTTTTAGCTCCATAGCATCACTCTTCACTTTGTTAACACCATTTGTATAACTCTCTCCAATTGTTCTCACCATAGCAACACTCTTACCTTTATCTGCTCAATAGTAACTCACTTCCCAATGTTAATTCCATAGCAAATATATTTCTATTATTGACCTCCATAGCAACTATCTTCCCTTTGTTGGTGCTATAGAAACTCTCTTTCCCTTTTACGAACTTCATAACAACTCTCTTCCCATTATTGTGCTCCATAGCGCCTCTCTTTACATTATTTAACTCCATAGCAACTTTCTTCCAATTCTTAGCTCCATAGCAACGCTCTTCCCATTGTTAGATCTATAGCAACCCTCTTTCCATATTGAACTCTATAGCAACTCCTTTTCCATTGTTATCTCTATAGCATCTCTCTTCCCATTATTGAACTCATAGCTACTCACTTCCCTTTGCTAACACCATAGCAACTCTTTTCCTTTTGCTAGCTCTATAGCAACCCTCTTCTCATTGAGTACTTCATAGCAACTCTCTTCCCATTGCTAGCTTCATAGCATCCCTCTTTCCATTATTGAACTCCATAGCAACTATCTTTCAATTATTGAAATCCATAGCAACTCACTTCCCATTGTTAGCCCATTTCATTTCTCTTCCTATCATTAGCTCCATAGCAACACTCTTCCCCTTCTTAACACCATAACAACTCTCTCCCATTGTTAGATCCATAGAAAAGCCTTCTTAGCTTCATAGCAACTCTCTTCTCAATGTTAACTCCATATAAACTTTCTTTCCATTATTGTACACATAGAAACTCTTTTTCTATTTTTGAACTCCATAGCAACTATTTTCCCATTTTTAGCCCCATAGCAACTCTCTTTCCATTATTGAACTCCATAGCACTTCTCTTCCCATTGCTAAATCCATAGCAACCCTCTTTCCATTATTAAACTCCAAAGCAACACTCTTTTCATTATTGAACTCCATAGCAACTCTCTTTCCATTATTAATCTCCATAGCAACTCTCTTCCCATTGTTAGCTCCATATCAACTCTCTTTCCATTGGGAGCTCTATTGCAAATCTCTTCCCCTTGGTACCTCCATAGCAACTCTCTTCCGCCTTGTTAGCTCTATATCAACTCTCTTCTCATTGTTAGCTCCATAGCAACGCTCTTCCCCTTGTTAGCTCCATAGCAATAATATTCCCAATGTGAACTCCATAGCAACTTTCTTTCCATTATTGAACTTAAAAACAACTCTCTTTCCATTATTGAACTCCATAGCAATTCTCTTTCCCATCATTTAACTTCATATCAACTCTCTTCCCCTTGTAATCTCCATAGCAACTCTCTTACCCATGTTAGCTCCATGGTACTCTCTTTCCATTATTGAACTCGATAGTAACTCTCTTTCCCATTATTGAACTTCAGAGCAACTCTCTTCCCATTGTTATCTCCATAGCAACCCCCTTTCCATTATTGAACTTTATTAGAACTCTCTTCCCTTTGTTAGCTCCATAGCAACTCTCTTCTCAATGTGAACTCCCAAGTAACTTTCATTTCATTGGTATCTCCATAGCAACGCTCTTTCCCTTGTTAGCTCCATATCAAATCTCTTCCCAATATGAACTCCATAGCAACTTTCTTTCCATTATTGAACTCCATAGCAAATCTTTTTCCATTATTGACCTCCATAGCAACTCTCTTCCCATTGTTAGCCCTATAGAAACTCTATTTTCTTTTTTCGAACTTCTTAACAACTCTCTTCCTATTTTTGAACTCCATAGCAACTCTCTTTCCATTATTGAACTCCATAGCAACTCTCATCCCATTGTTAGTTCTATAGCAACTCTCTTCCCATTATTAAACTTGATAGCCACTCTCTTTCCATCGTTAGCTCCATTGCAACCCTTTTTCCATTATTGAACTTCATAGCAACTCTCTTTCCCTTGTTAGCTCCATTTCAAATCTCTTCCCAATATGAACTCCATAGCAACTTTCTTTCCATTAATGAACTCCATAGCAACTCGCTACCCATTGGTAGCTCCATATCATCGCTCTTCCCCTTTTTAGCCCCATAGCAACTCTCTTTTCAATGTTAACTCCATAAAAACGTTCTTTACATTATTGTACTAATAGCAACCCTTTTTCCATTATTGAACTCCATAGCAACTCTCTTCCCATTGTTAGCTCCATAGAAAATCTCTTCCCATTTTTGAACTCCATAGCCTCTCTATTCCCATTGTTAACTCCATAGCAACCCTCATTCCATTATTGAACTCCATAACAACTTTTTTCCCATTATTGAACTCCATATTAACTATCTTTCCTTCATTGAACTCTATAGCAACTCTCTTTTCATTATTGAACTCTATAGCAACTTTCTTCCCATTGTTAGCTCCATAGCAACTATTTTCCCATTGTTAGCTCCATTCCAACTCTCTTCCCATTGGTAGGTCCATAGAAACTCTCTTTCCATTGTTAGCTCCCTATCAAGTCTCTTCCTATTGTTAGCTCCATTACAACGCTCTTCGATTTTTTAGCTCCATAGCAACTCTCTTGCCAATGTGAACTCCATTGCAACTCACTTTCCATTATTGAACTCTATATCTACTCTCTTTTTATTATTGAACTCTGTATCAACTATTTTTCCATTATTGAACTTCATATCAACTCTCTTCCCCTTGTTAGCTCCATATCAACCCTCTTCCCATTGCTAGCTCCATAGCAACACTCTTCCTCCTTTTTAGCACTATAACAACTCTCTCCCATTGTTCGCTCCTTAGCCACGCTCTTCCCCTTCTTAGCACCATAACAACCCTCTCCCATTATTAGACCCATAGCAAAGCTCTTCCCCTTCTTAGTTCCAAAGCAATTCTCTTCTCAATGTTAACTCTATATAAACTTTCTTTCTGTTAGTGTACTCATAGCAACTCTTTTTCCATTTTTGAACTCCATAACAACTATTTTCCCATTTTTAGCCCCATAGCAACTCTCTTTCCATTATTGAACTCCATAGCACTTCTCTTCCCATTGCTAAATCTATAGCAACCCTCTTTCCATTATTGAACTCCAAAGCAACCCTCTTTCCATTATCGAACTCCATAGCAACACTCTCACCATTTTTAGCTCCATAGAAAATCTCTTCCCCTTGTTAGCTCCATTGCAAATCTGTTCCCAACGTGGACTCCAGAGTAACTTTCTTTCCATTATTGAACTTCATAGCAACTATATTTCAATTATTGAACTCCATAGCAACTCATTTCCCATTGTTAGCCCATTTCATCTCTCTATATTCATTATAGGCTCATACCAACTATTTTTACATTATTGAACTCCAAAGCAATTATCTTCCCATTGTTTGCTTTATATCAACTCTCTTCCCATTGGGAGTTCCAAAGCAAATCTCTTCCCCTTGGTAGCTCCATAGCGACGCTTTTCCGCCTTGTTAGCTCCATATCAACTCTTTTCTCATTGTTAGCTTCATAGCAACGCTCTTATCCTTGTTAGCTCTATAGCAATAATTTCCCCAAAGTGAACTCCATAGCAACTTCATTTCCATTATTGAAATTAATAGCAACTCTCTTTCCATTATTGAACTCCATAGCAACTCTATTTCCCATTATTGAACTTCATTGTAACTATCTTCCCTTGTTCGCTCCATAGCAACTCTCTAACCCATGTTAGCTCCATGTCAACTCTCTTTCCATATTGAACCCCATAGCAACTCTCTTCACATTGTTAGCTACATAGAAACTCTCTTCCCATTTTAAGATCTATAGCAATCCTCTTCCCATTGTTATCTCCTCAGCAACTATCTTCCCATTGTTAGCTCCAGAGCAACTACTCTCCCATTGTTTGCAATATCAAATCTCTTCCCATTGTTAGCTCCGTAGCAGCGCTCTTCCCATTGTTAGCTCCAAAGCAACTCTCTTCCCATTGTTAGCTCCATAGTAACGCTCTTCCCTTTGATAGCTCCATAGCAACTCTCTTCCCATTGTTAGTTCCATAGCAACGCTCTTCCTTTTGTTAGCTCCATTGGAATTCTCTTCTCAATGTGAACTCCATAGCAACTTTCTTTTCATTATTGAACCTCATAGCAACTCTCTTCCCATTGTTATCTCCATAGCACCTCTATTCCCAATGTGAACTCAATAGCAACTATTTTTCCATTATTGAACTCCATAGCAACTTTCTATCCATTGTTAGCTCCATAGCAACTCTCTTCCCATTGGTAGCTCCATAGTAACTCTTTTCCCATTGTTAGCTCAATAGCAACCCACTTCCCATTGGTAGCTCCATTGGAACGCTCTTTCCGTTGTTGGCTCCTTATCAACACTCGTCTCAATGTGATCTCTATTGCAACTTTCTTTCCATTATTGACTCCATATCAACTTTCTCCTCACTATTAAACACAATAACAACTCTCTTTCCATTATTGAACTTAATATCTACTCTCTCCCCCTTGTTAGCTCCATAAAAACTCTCTTCCCATTGTTAGCTCCATAGCAACACTCTTCCCCTTGTTAGTACCATAGCAACTCTCTTTAATTGTTCGCTCCATAGCAACGCTCTTCCCCTTCTTTGTTCCATAGCATCTCTCTTCCAAATGTGAACTCCATTGCAACTCTTTATTTCATTATTGCACAAAATAGTAAATCTCTACCCATGCTACCTTCATAGCAACCCTCTTTTCATTATTGAACTCCATAGAAACGCTCTTCCCTTTGTTAGCTCCATGGCAACTCTGTTACTAATGTGAACCCCATTGCAACTTTCTTTCTATTATTGAACTCCATAGCAATTTCTTCCCATTTTTAGCTCCATAGCAACTCTCTTCCCATTGGTAGCTCCATAGCAACTCTTTTCCATTTGTTAGCTCCATAGCAACTCTCTTCCCATTGGTAGCTCCATAGAAAATCTCTTCCCCTTGTTAGCTCCATTGCAACTCTGGTCTTAAAGTGGACTCCAGAGCAACTTTCTTTCCATTATTGAACTCCATAGCAACTATCTTTCAATTATTGAACTCCATAGCAACTCACTTCCCATTGTTAGCATATTTCATCTCTCTTCCTATTGTTAGCTCCATAGCAACACTCTTCCCCTTTTTAGCACCATAACAACTCTCTCCCATTGTTAGATCCATAGCAAAGCTCTTCCCCTTCTTAGCTCCATAGCAACTCTCTTCTCAATGTTAACTCCATATAAACTTTCTTTCCATTATTGTACTCATAGCAACTCTTTTTCCATTTTTGAACTCCATAGCAACTATTTTCCCATTTTTAGCCCCATAGCAACTCTCTTTCCATTATTGAACCCCATAGCACTTCTCTTCCCATTGCTAATCCATAGCAACCCCTTTCCATTATTGATCTCTAAAGAAACCATCTTTTCATTATTGAACTCCATAGCAACTCTCTTTCCATTATTAATCTACAGAGCAACTCTCTTCCCATTGTTAGCTCCATATCAACTCTCTTTCCATTGAGAGCTCTATTGCAAATCTCTTCCCCTTGGTACCTAGATAGCAACGCTCTTACGCCTTGTTAGCTCCATATCAACTCTCTTCTCATTGTTAGCTCCATAGCAACGCTCTTCCCCTTGTTAGCTCCATAGCAATATTATTCCCAATGTGAACTCCATAGCAACTTTCTTTTTATTATTGAACTTAATAGCAACTCTCTTTCCATTATTGTACTCCATAGCAATTCTCTTTCCCATTATTCAACTTCATAGCAATTCTCTTCCCCTTGTAATCTTCATAGCAACTCTCTTACCGATGTTATCTCCATGGCAACTCTCCTTCCATTATTGAACTCGATAGTAACTCTCTTTCCCATTATTGAACTTAATAGCAACTCTCTTCCAATTGTTATCTCCATAGCAACCCTCTTTCCATTATTGAACTATATTAAAACTCTCTTCCCGTTGTTAGCTCCATAGTAATTTCTTTACATTATTGAATTCCATAGCAATTCTCTTAGCACTGTTAGCACCATAGCAACTCTCTTCCCATTGGTAGCTCCATAGAAAATCTCTTCCCCTTGTTAGCTCCATTGCAACTCTGTTCTTAAAGTGGACTCCAGAGCAACTCATCCCATTGTTATCTCTTTAGCAACCCCCTTTCCATTATTGAACTTTATTAAAACTCTCTTACCTTTGTTAGCTCCTATTGTGTATCTAGTTTAAAAGATTTACGACGCAACGCTAGTCATTTTTGCATACATACATTTTAATTGAAACAAAGTATTTATACAAGCAAATGATGATGATAAATAAATCTCAATGAATATTAATATCATACACAACAACTCCTCCCCATTAGCCAAAGATAACTTAATTTTCAAAAAACGATGGAGGTTTCCTTATTCTTAAGGATCTCCTCAACACAGGCCTTGGGGTTCCTTCTGAAGAATCAGTTTCTTGAACAGCCGGAGGTCTTTCAAAATCAGGTGTCACTTGAGGGGTCGATGATGTAGATGGTAAGGCTTCACTTTCCCCACAACTCCTGACTTGATCTAAATGCCGGCTTACAATTTCTCCGTCATTTGTCTCTACCTTAATAGAAACAGGACCAGTTTTTTCCCGCACTACACCTGGTAGCCATCTGGGGCCATGGTACCCTCGTGCTATAACTGCCTGTCCTTCATTTACCACTCTATGGGGTTTCCAATTTCTTATGAACCTGTCCTCCTGTCGCATCCTTCCCTCCGACACACCTTCAGGATGAAATTTATTTAAGAGACTCTTCAGGTTTCTGTTCATCAACAACTGGGCTGGGGATTTTTGCGTCGTGCTGTTTATAGCTATTCTCATGGATAACAACGATCTAGATAACCTAGTCGTCCAATTTCCCGAGCTGTTCTTTCTTAGCAGATTTTTAAGCGTCTGAATAGCTCTTTCCACCTGCCCATTTGACGCTGCATGATAAGGCGCACACAAAATGTGCCTCACGCCATTTCTTTTTAAGAAAGTCCTGAAAAGTTCCGATGTGAAGGACGTACCATTATCTGAAACTATCACATCCGGCAACCCATGGGTCGCGAATATTTCCTTTAGGCTATTGATGGTAGTTTCAGTAGATGTTGTAGACACTATTTTAGCCTCAATCCACTTAGAATAGGCATCTATTACAACCAGAAAGAGTTTTCCTTGAAAGGGACCCGCATGATCAATATGTAGTCTCGACCAAGGTCTTGATGGCCAAATCCAAGGATATACGTCAGTTTTTGGCGGATCGTGACTACAGGACAAACAAACCGTACAACTGGATATCATCCGTTCAATATCTCCATCCATCTTGGGCCACCAGCATAATCCTCGAGCTAGCGCTTTTGTCCCCACTATGCCCATATGAGTATCATGTAAAAGATTTAAAATATCTTTTATTAATCTTTCAGGTTTAATCACCCTGCTCCCCCACAATAAACAATCTTTATGAACTGATATTTCATTAGATTTGGAGACAAAATCTTTAAATCTATCATCAACTTTCCTTTCAGGCCACCCATTCATTGCCCAAAATTTAACCTTAGAAAGGATTGGATCTTTACTAGTTATTTTTGCCACTTCCGAAGAATTAATTGCAGCATGTTCCGATTCTATAAAGAACACCTCTGACGGGTTCGGAACTACACTTGGACATTCATTTAAAGGCAGTCTACTTAATGCATCGGCATTACAATTTACTTTTCCCGGTTTATACTCTATAGTATAAGTATACGCAGCCAAAGTCAATCACCATCTCAACATGCGCGGCGATAGCACTTGAGGTATCGGCTTTTTGGGGTTAAACATTCCAACTAGGGGCTTATGATCCGTTAATATTTTAAATTTTCTCCCTAGAAGATACTGTGAAAATTTTGATACACCAAAAATAACCGCTAATGCCTCTTTATCAATTACTGCATATCTTCTCTCAGTTTTATTTAAAGTTCGAGAGGCGAATACAACTGGTCTTTCAACTTCATGATCTACTTGGGACAATATGGCTCCAATGCCATACTCAGAAGCATCACAGCTGACCAGAATAGGCAGATTATCATCAAAATGAGCTAAAACAGACTCAGAACTGATTAAGCTTTTAGCTTCTCTAAAGGCTCTTTGATGCTCTCTGTTCCATTTCCAAGGATTATTACTGTCTAAAAGTCTATGAAGAGGTTCAACTACTGTGGCTTTATTTCTTAAAAACCTCTCATAATAATTTAAAAGTCCTAAAAAAGACATCAATTCTTTTTTATTAGATGGTGGTCTGGCATCTTTAATTGCTCTCAACTTTTCTTCGGATGGATGAATTCCTTTATTGTCAATTTTCATTCCTAAAAATTCAATTTCTGAAACATAAAATTTACATTTGTTTCTTTTAAGACGGAGTCCTGCTTCCTTGAAACGCAAAAGAACTTTTTCCGTTTTTTTCATAAGGTCACCGCAATTTATTCCTGATATAAGGACATCGTCCAAATAAACTGCTACTCCATCAATCCCCATTAGAAGAGTGTCCATAAATCTTTGAAAGGCTCCGACTGCGGAATTCAATCCAAAGGGAAGCCGTTTAACTCTATACAATCCTCTGGGCGTATTAATGGTAAGAATTTCAGAAGATTCATCATCCACCTTTAATTGTTGATAGGCTTGGGCCATATCTAATTTAGTAAATACCTTACCACCTCTTAACCTGTCCAAAAGTTGTGGAATTGTGGGCAATGGATATTTATCTGGGTTGGTATATAAGTTAAATGTTGTCTTGTAATCATGACAAATCCTTATTGTTCCATCATTTTTTAGAACCGTAACAATTGGTGATGCCCATTTAGAAAATTTTATTGGTTCAATAATTCCTTGTTCTTCTAATGCTTTCAATTTTTCATCTACTAAATTTTGTAGAGCAAACGGCACGGTTCTGGCCTTCACAAATTTGGGCTCAGCATTATCAGGAATATCAATATGGATCAAAGGTCCATTATAGGCATCAATTTCCTCCTTAAACAATTCCTCGAAATCAGGTGAAATAGGATTAGTTTCCAATGAGTTTAAAAAGTTTAACTTCAGGCGAAAAGCAGAAAACCATTGCCTTCCCAGAATGTTGGGACCTAAACCATCAGCCACTAAAATTTGCAAACTTCTACTACCATGGGATAGCCTTGCTTTAACATAGAGTTTCCCAAGAATTTTTACTTGACTGGATGACCAAGTATTTAGAAGTATCTCGGATCTTTTAAGTTGCGTCAATTTCCAATATTCAAGAAAGGTTTCTTTATTTAATAATGAGTATTCACTTCCCGAGTCAATTAACATGTGTACATCGTGGTTATCCAGATTTGATGTTATATAATAAGGATTGCTTATCTCTTCCCTTCTCAGGCAACATAAAGTTGGATTACTATTAGCCCTATATAGGTTTCCCGATTTACCAACATTTGTTAAGCAAGCTTTTTGTACCTGACCTATTTTGCCACATTTAAAGCATTTTGCATTACGGAATTTACAAACATTTGGCATATGATTTCCTTTACAACGTATGCAAATAATTCTTTTATTATTAAATTTCTTGAATTCTTTAAAATGAACTTTGCCCGATTTAAAATTAGGTGGTTCAGTTTTGCTAGCTTTTTTCACCATATTTACTTCGGTAATTTTTTCTTGCAACATACTGGCGTCTGCACTAGCCGATTCATCACATTTTGCCAAATTCACAGCTTTTTCAAAGGTCAAGTCTTTTTCAGACAATAGTCTTTTAACCAGAGATTCATTTCTCAAGCCACAAACTAGTTAATCTCTTAAGCGATCATCTAGATCAACAAATTCACAATCTTCACTTAACCTTCTTAGCTCGGCAATATAAGCACTAACTGATTCATCACCCTGATTTCTTTTATTGAACAAGAATCTTTGTACTATTATATTTGGCTTAGGAGAAAAATGATCGGTCAACAATTTAATTAAGTTATCATATTCTACGAAAGATAACTCTTTTGGCGAGGCCAACGATCTTGCTAATGCATAAGTTTCAGCGCCTATTAGCGTAAGAAAAATAGCCTTTCGTCTTTCAGGTTTTACAATATCATTAGCCAGGAAGAAAAAAATCATTCTTTCCAAATATGTTATCCATTTCTCTGGATTTTTAGGATCAAAAGCTTCTATGTTTCCAAAATTTGCCATTTTAAAAATAAAGTTCACTTACCTAAGTTTTAACTTAGTAAAAATAAAAGAATTCAATCAGCTTTAACTTAATAAAAAATTTAACTTCGTTGCCAATTTAATATGTATCTAGTTTAAAAGATTTACGACGCAACGCTAGTCATTTTTGCATACATACATTTTAATTAAAACAAAGTATTTATACAAGCAAATGATGATGATAAATAAATCTCAATGAATATTAATATCATACACAACAGCTCCATAGCAACTCTCTTCTCAATGTGAACTCCAAAGTAACTTTCATTTCATTGGTATTTCCATAGCAATGCTCCTTCCCTTGTTGGATCCATATAAACTCTCTTCCCATTGTTAGCACCATAGCAACGATCTTCCCTTTGTTACTCCATAGCAACTCTCTTCCCAATGTGAACTCCATAGCAAATTTCTTACCATTATTGAATTCCATAGCAACTTTCTTTCCATTAATGAACTCCTTAGCAACTCTCTTTACATTATTGAACTTCATAGCAAATCTCATCCCCTAGTAGCTCCAAAGCAACTTTCTTCCTCAATATGAACTCCATAGCAACTCTTTTTCCATTATTGAACTTTATAGCAACTCTCTTTCCATTATTGAACTCCAAACAATTTTATTCCCATTGTTAGCTCCATAGCGACTCTCTTCCCATTGGTATCTTCATGACAACTATTTTCCCATTGTTAGCTCCATTACAACGCTCTTCCCTTTGTGAGCTCCATAGCAATTCTCTTTCCAATGTGAACTCCATTGCAACATTCCATTTTTGAACTCCATATCAACTTTCTTATCATTGTTGAACACAATAGTGATACGTTTCTATTAAATGTTGAATATTAATGGTGAAAATTATTTTATAAGAAATTGCACTTTATATATATTTAAAGATAAATGAAAGATACACCATTTTTATGCTACTATAATTATTTTATTCTTTTTACAATTCTTGCACACGTGCTCATTGTATGTCGAACGTTTTGTTGTCTACAAGATGATGATAAAAACAAGATGATCAAAACAGAGTAAAGTAATAATATATCACTGATATATTATCTTTAAACAAAACAGATCAAATAGCAACTCTCTTTCCATTATTGAACTCCATAAAACTCTCTTCCCCTTGTTAGCTCCATAGCAACCCTCTTCCCATTTTTAGCTCCATAGCATCACTCTTCCCTTTGTTAACACCATAGCAACTCTCTCCCATTGTTCTCTCCATAGCAACATTCTTCCTTTTCTCTGCTCAATAGTAACTCACTTCCCAATGTTAACTCCATAGCAAATATTTTTCTATTATTGACCTCCATAGCAATTATCTTTCCCTTGTTGGGGTATTAAAGAAACTTTCTTTCCCTCTTTCGAACTTCATAACAACTCTCCTCCCATTATTGTACTCCATAGCAACTCTCTTCCAATTATTGAACTCATAGCTACTCTCTTCCCATTACTAGCACTAGAGCAACTCTCTTCCCATTGCTAGCTCTATAGCAACCCTCTTCTCATTGATAGCTTCATAGCAACTCTCTTCCTATTGATAGCTTCATAGCAACCCTCTTTCCATTATTGAACTCCATAGAAACGCTCTTCCCATTGCCCTCTCCATAGCAACATTTTTTCATTATTAAACTCCATATCAACTTTATTCCCTTTGTTAGCTCCAAAGCAACGCTCAGTTCTTTGTTAGCCCCATAGCAACTCTCTTCCCAATGTGAACTCCATTGCAACTTTCTTTCCATTATTGATCTCCATAGCAAATTTCCTTCCATTATTAAACACCATAGCAACTCTCTTTCCATTATTGAACTTCATAGCAACTCTCTCTCCATTATTGAACTCCATAGCAACTTTTTTCCCATTGTTAGCTCCATAGCGACTCTCTTCCCATTGGTAGTTACATGACAACTCTTTTCTTATCGTTAGCTCCATTACAACGCTCTTCCCTTTGTTAGCTCCATAGCAACCCTCTTTCCAATGTGAACTCCATTGCAACTTTCTTTCCATTAATGAACTCCATACAAACTTTCTTTTCATTATTGAACACAATAGCAACTCTCTTTCCATTATTAAACTTCATAGAACTCTCTTCCCCTTTTGAGCTACATAGCCACTCTCTTCCCATTGTTAGCTACATATCAACTCTCTTCCAATTGTTAGCTACATAGCATCACTCTTCCCCTTGTTATCACCTTAGCAACTCCCTCCCAATGTTAACTCCATAGCAATTATTTTTCTATTATTGACCTCCATAGCAACTATCTACCACTTGTTAGTGCTATAGAAATTCTCTTTCCGTTTTTCGTACTTCATAACAACTCTCTTCCCATTATTGTACTCCATAGCAACTCTCTTTCCATTATTGAACTCCATAGCAACTCTCTTCCAATTGTTAGCTCCATAGCAACGCTCTTTCCATATTGAACTCTATAGCAACTCCTTTTCCATTGTTATCTCCATAGCACCTCTCTTCCCATTATTGAACTCATAGCTACTCTCTTCCCATTGCTAGCACCATAGCAACTCTCTTTCCATTGCTAGATCTATAGCAACCCTCATCTCATTGATAGCTTCATAGCAACTCTCTTCGCATTGCTAGCTTCAGAGCAACCCTCTTTCCATTATTGAACTCCATATAAACCTTCTTCCCATTGTTATCTCCATAGCAACCGACTCTTCTTTATTGAACTCTATATCAACTTTCTTCTCATTGTTAGCTCCAAAGCAACGCTCAGTCCTTTGTGAGCCTCATAGCAACTCTCTTCCCAATGTGAACTCCATTGTAAATTTCTTTCATTTATTGAACTCCATAGCAAATTACCTTCCATTATTGAACACCATAGCAACTCTCTTTTCAATATTGAACTTCATAGCAACTCTCTTCCCCTTGTTAGCTCCATATCAAATCTCTTCCCAATATGAACTCCATATCCAATCTCTTCCCAATATGAACTCCAAAGCAACTTTCTTTCCATTATTGAACTCCATAGCAACTCTCTTTCTATTACTGAACTCCATAGCAACTCACCCCCCATTGGTAGCTCCATATCATCGCTCTTTCCTATTTTTAGCTCCATATCAACGCTCTTCCCCTTCTTAGCTCCATAGCAACTTTCTTCCCAATGTTAACTCCATAGCAAATCTTTTTCCATTATTGACCTCCATAGCAACTCTCTTCCCCTTGTAGCTCTATAGAAACTCTCTTTCCCTTTTTCGAACTTCTTAACAACTCTGTTCCCATTTTTGAACTCCATAGCAACTCTCTTTCCATTATTGAACTCCATAGCAACTCTCATCCCATTGTTAGTTCCATAGCAACCCTCTTCCCATTATTGAACTTGATAGTTACTCTCTTCCCATTGTTAGCTCCATTGCAAACCTTTTACTATTATTGAACTTTGCTTTACCAAATCAAGAAGCAAATTTTAATTATATATATTTCTAATGTCAAACATACACTTTTTAATATATTCATAACAACAATAATTACAGTGCTTCCAAATCCAAACAATCAAAAATAAATTAATTAAACAGAGTATAATAATATTATAAGGTATATTACAACTTCCCCGACTTCAAGCGACTTCATCCCTCATGGGATGTCGATGCAGATAAGGTTGGATATTTGAGATGTGAGCCGTTCTTGGAGTTTTATCTTCAGACTCATATTCAACATATTTGGGGTGGCCATCCATTTTGGTTACCCTTGTCACTCAATGCGGACCATGTAGCTTCCATTCCTTTCCAACCTTCTGATGTCTTACCAGAATATAATCGTCGATACTCATCTCTGGTGGCAGGGCCTTTCTACGACTATTAAAATAAAACTTTGTTCTTTTTCGGTAGAAGGTTTGCTCAATTTGACTTTTTTCTGCTTCATAAAGGGGACAGTGAAGAGTAAGTTCTTTATCGGCAGGTAAAACAGGGGAAGTTTTTGTAAGTTTGAATAAAGGGGAGCAACCCAGGTAGGAGTTGTAGGATCTATTATGGTAGCGTACTGCCGCTTCTAAGGCATTTTTCCATCCCCCCTTGAAGTGAGGATAGCACGAAAGAAAAGTCTTTATATCTCGTATAGCACGTTCCGCTAAACCATTTCCTGCAGGGTGATAAGGAGAAGTAGTTATTAATCGGATGTCTTTGGAGGTTGCCCACCTAGGGAATTCTCCATACACAAACGATCTCCCTTGATCGGAGACTATAGTTCTCACTGATTTCAGATCCTCATATCCGTTGAAATATTTTATTAGAGCACGGTCATGTTGTTTCATTGCCTTTGCTTGAACCACCCTAGTAGCCTCGTCAATAATTAGTAAAAATGTTGAATTCTTATCCTTGATGTTAGAAGGAGCCTCGGCGAAATCTACATGTACAGTATGGAAAGGTACCCTTGATTGATGGGGCAAACTCATCTTTGAAGGACGGCTCTTATACTTGAACTTGACCCTTTGAAAGATAGGACAAGAAGATACATATTTCCTTATGTCATTCTTCATACCAGGCCAAACAAAGCGTTGCTTCATTTTATAATATGTCCTCCAAAACCCCGAATGTCTTCCTGATAAGGGATCATCATGGTACATAGATAAAAATCGAAGTTCGATGTTCTTGGGGGACAAAATATTTACCGTGATCTCTCTCTCTTCTTCTAATTTTGAAGGAATACTCTGATGTTTAACAAATAGTACGGTTTGATCGCTGGAATTAGGTGTTTCTACAGCCAATCAAGACAGCGCGTCTGCATCGCTGAGCTCCCTGCCAGAACGGTGGTTCACTCTCATTTCGAATGAGCTCAGAAACAGCTGCCACCTCGCAAGTCGATCCCGGAGATGGCCACAGGAAAGTAGTTGTGTTAATGCGCGATGATCCGAGTGGACAACAAAAGACTTGCCTTCCAAATTCCATCTGAAGTGCTTGACAGTCTCAATACAGCAAGGCATTCTTTTTCAGTGATGGAATAATTTTGTTCAGCCTTGGAAAATGTATAGGGATAATAACTAATCACTCTGAGTTGAAGTGGCCTCCTTTTATTCACGTCTCTCTGGTATAGAATAGCCCCTGTTCCATAATATGAAGCATCTGTTGACTTTTCATAAGGCAATGACTCATCCAGGCATTGCCAATATTGGTTTTGACGTGATGTTATCAATAAGTTTTAAATAGGCCTCTTCACATTCATCAGACCACATAAAACTAGAATATTTTTTCTTCGGGTTGTCCAACGGTCGAACTATCTTGGCATAGTTTGGTATATAGGCCCGAAAATGACCTGTAAATCCAGTAAAACATTGTAGTGACTTTAGGTTATATGGGCGTTTCATGAGTTTAGCCTTTTCGATTACTTCCTCCTTCATTTGTTTCGAGTAACCGTTGATAATTCTACCTAAATGTTCCACTTCAGATACACAAATTTGGCACTTTCCCAAGTTCACTGTCATATTATATTGATTCAGTATATTGAGAACTTTGTAGGTTAGGGAAGCACATTCTTCAAGGGTTGGGGCGCCACAACAAATGTCAATGTAAACAACCACTCTGAGTTCCAATAAATCAGTCAACATCTCGCTCATAACCCTTTGAAATCTAGGAGGTGAATTTTTCCACCCGAACGGTAGTCTCTTAAACTCATAAAGTCCATCAGGTGTTACAAAAGCAGAAAACTTTCTCATGGCTTTAGTTAGACCGACTTGCCAAAATCCATCCTTCAAATCAATTTTTGTAAAGTATCGACAACCCCCAAATTTATTAATGATTGAGTCGATTCTAGGAAAAGGAAAAGGGTCCAAAAGGGTCTCTTTATTCAACTGTCGATAGTCAATACAGAGTCGGTAGGACGAGTCCTTTTTAGAAACTAGAATACAAGGTGATGCGTACTCAGAAGTAGAAGGAGTAATAATACACCCATCTAGCATCTCCTTGATTTTTCCAGCAGTCCATGCTCTCTTGTGATCCGACATAGGGTAAGGTTTGCACGCCACGATGTTATTATTGGGCTTCAATAGAAAGTGGATCTCGTGCAATGGTAATTCCTTTTTGGAAACATTGCAAAGCTTGGGGAATATAGTGACCAGGTCATCACTGGTAAAAATAACTTCTTTTGACCGCAAAGAAAAGCACTTAATCTCATCAGTCCCAAAGTTCCATTGAATTCGGAGATCCCTCATGGTGGGCTTTCCTATTAACAGTTCGAATGGCATTCCTCCCAATATTGTCGCCGTCATCATTATCTGTTGATCGTTAACCTGAAGTTCCACCTCAATATTCTCAGTAGCTCGGACATGACTTTCGTCAATCGTTGTTATTGTGGTCTCTGATGGATAACTTTTCCATTTATAATTGGCCAAAAGGTCTCTTCTAATTAGTTTGATAGAAGAACCTGGATCTAAGAAAGCAACAAGTTTTACACCATTTATAATAACGGGCAACATAGAATCGGGACTTTTGCAAGACAAAATAGGATCGATTTTGTCATCGGGATCGAACAACCCTATAAATTTAGTTTTTTTGAAGAGAAGGCACAGAATTATTTTGATTGTTCATTGTCTGTGATGCCTCCTCAAAATGATCAAGTTGGGCAAAATAGGCTGGCTTCTTGACCACTGTGTGTACCAGTTGTCTGGTAGGGCTTGGGTTCAAAAGGTTTTTTCTCCAAACTGAGACAGATATTTTTCAGCAGCTGAAGAAGAGTCTTTTTGTTTTCGATTTTCATAGTGGACAACTGCTTCTGCATATCTGGGGGTAGCCCGTGAATCACTCCAATTATCAATAGCTTTTCACTTAAGCCGGGCATTCCTAATCGCATTTTCCTTTGTTTTTGGTGGAAGTAATCGATCAGAGAACCGCCTCGATATCTCCACTGGAACGCCCTATCATATTTATCTATGGGGTTATCCCTAAATGAGGATACAAAATTTTCTTTCCATGTTTCCCAGCTAAAGTTGCATTCATCAGCAAGTCTGCTATCGAGCCACAATTGTGCAGTTCCCCCTAGGTAGTTTCTCATACCATATATTTTTGATTGATCTTTTACCCAACCATTATTTGCTCAGACATTTTCATATAGGGTTATCCAAGTGGCTAGATTTAAGTTATTACAGGAGAATTCAGGTGCTTTCATTTCGACATGTCTTGGCGCATATTCATGCTGGTTTAAACTTAAATTTTGAACTAAATAATTAACTAGTTTTTGTTGTTCTGCTACAGTAGTTATCAATTTGCTAAAAGTGTTTTCTGTTAATAGAGATTTTGCATCTAATTCCTCCTCATCCATTACTAAAATTTGTAAATCTTCAAATGATCGATTTTTGTATATTTCAATTATTTTTGATGGAACTTTAACAAATCTATTAGAATCCCCTTTTCTAAATAGTAAGAAGTTAGATTCTTTCCACATTTAAGCACGAGCTCGTGATAAATGGGCAATTGAAATTCTTCAGGGATAGATAGAACATTAGCATCAAGGTTAAAGCTATAGCCAATTACCTTTTTATTCTTAAAATGCAGGATGATCGATCCAGTTGGCTGCGCCATTTTTGTGATTCTCCTCTCTCTCTCTCTCTCTCTCTCTCTCTCTTCAATTAAATAAATAAATATGCTTTACCAAATTAAGAAACAAATTTTAACTATATATCTTGCTAATGTCAAACATACACTTTTTAATATATTCATAACAACAACAATAATTACAGTGCTGCCAAATCCAAACAATCAAAAATAAATTATTTAAACAGAGTATATTATAATATTACTATAAGGTATATTACAAGCCCCATAGCAAATCTCTTTCCATTATTGAACTCCATAACAACTCTCTTCCCATTATTGAACTCCATATCAACTCTCTTTCCATTCATATAAAATAAAAGGAATTAAAAGCGCGAATGTTTCTTTTATACATAATACAAACTTCTACTGTCCTTACTGCGATGAAAAATATATTGGGAAGGCTTGGCTCATCAGTGGTGAACCCTCCCAGCGGTTTCGCCAATTTAATCCATCAGACCGCTTCTCAGAGCTCTAATACTGTATTGGATCATTTTGCTTTTATATTCTACACTGAAGGATGGAATCTTAGAAATGGGTTTCAAGTAAACTATGGACATAAGCTTATAGGACAGTAGAATTACATTCAAATATTTGCATCGAGCAATGCTCTTCAGCAAACTATCAATACAAAGCCAGTTAGGCATAAATTAATACAAAGCAATAACGCGCCATCTATACATATAAAATAAAAGGAATTAAAAGCGCGAATGTTTCTTTTATACATAATACAAACTTCTACTGTCCTTACTGCGATGAAAAATATATTGGGAGGGCTTGGCTCATCAGTGGGGAACCCTCCCAGCGGTTTCGCCAATTTAATCCATCAGACCGCTTCTCAGAGCTCTAATACTGTATTGAATCATTTTGCTTTTATATGCTACACTGAAGGATGGAGTCTTAGAAATGGGTTTCAAGTAAACTATGGACATAAGCTTATAGGACAGTAGAATTACATTCAAATATTCGCGCTTTTAATTCCTTTTATTTTATATGTATAGATGGCGCGTTATTGCTTTGTATTAATTTATGCCTAACTGGCCTTGTCTTGATAGTTTGCTGAAGAGCATTGCTTAATGCAAATATTTGAATGTAATTCTACTGTCCTATAAGCTTATGTCCATAGTTTACTTGAAACCCATTTCTAAGATTCCATCCTTCAGTGTAGCATATAAAAGCAAAATGATCCAATACAGTATTAGAGCTCTGAGAAGCGGTCTGATGGATTAAATTGACGAAACCCGCTGGGAGGGTTCACCACTGATGAGCCAAGCCCTCCCAATATATTTTTCATCGCAGTAAGGACAGTAGAAGTTTGTATTATGTATAAAAGAAACATTCGCGCTTTTAATTCCTTTTATTTTATATGTATAGATGGCGCGTTATTGCTTTGTATCTCTTTCCATTATTGATCTCCATAGCAACCCTCTTTTCATATTGAACTCCATTGCAACTCCTATTCCATTGTTATCTCCTTAGCAACTCTCTTCCCATTGCTAGCTCCATAGCAACCCTCTTCTCGTTGCTAGCTTCATAGCAACTCTCTTCCCATTGCTAGCTTCATAGCAACCCTTTTTCTATTATTGAACTCCATAGAAACTCTCTTCCCATTGTTAGCTCCATAGCAACTCTCTTTCCATTATTGAACTCCATAGCAACTCTCTTTCCATTATTGATCTCCATAGCAACCCTCTTTTCATATTGAACTCCATTGCAACTCCTATTCCATTGTTATCTCCTTAGCAACTCTCTTCCCATTGCTAGCTCCATAGCAACCCTCTTCTCGTTGCTAGCTTCATAGCAACTCTCTTCCCATTGCTAGCTTCATAGCAACCCTTTTTCTATTATTGAACTCCATAGAAACTCTCTTCCCATTGTTAGCTCCATAGCAACTCTCTTTCCATTATTGAACTCCATAGCAACTCTCTTTCCATTATTGATCTCCATAGCAACCCTCTTTTCATATTGAACTCCATTGCAACTCCTATTCCATTGTTATCTCCTTAGCAACTCTCTTCCCATTGCTAGCTCCATAGCAACCCTCTTCTCGTTGCTAGCTTCATAGCAACTCTCTTCCCATTGCTAGCTTCATAGCAACCCTTTTTCTATTATTGAACTCCATAGAAACTCTCTTCCCATTGTTAGCTCCATAGCAACTCTCTTTCCATTATTGAACTCCATAGCAACTCTCTTTCCATTATTGATCTCCATAGCAACCCTCTTTTCATATTGAACTCCATTGCAACTCCTATTCCATTGTTATCTCCTTAGCAACTCTCTTCCCATTGCTAGCTCCATAGCAACCCTCTTCTCGTTGCTAGCTTCATAGCAACTCTCTTCTTATTGCTAGCTTCATAGCAACCCTTTTTCTATTATTGAACTCCATAGAAACTCTCTTCCCATTGTTAGCTCCATAGCAACTCTCTTTCCATTATTGAACTCCATAGCAACTCTCTTTCCATTATTGATCTCCATAGCAACCCTCTTTTCATATTGAACTCCATTGCAACTCCTATTCCATTGTTATCTCCTTAGCAACTCTCTTCCCATTGCTAGCTCCATAGCAACCCTCTTCTCGTTGCTAGCTTCATAGCAACTCTCTTCCCATTGCTAGCTTCATAGCAACCCTTTTTCTATTATTGAACTCCATAGAAACTCTCTTCCCATTGTTAGCTCCATAGCAACTCTCTTTCCATTATTGAACTCCATAGCAACTCTCTTCCCATTTTTGAGTGGCACCTAATAAATTTATTTTGGAACTGGATCGGAATTTAAAAAAACTAAATGAATAAGTTCATTCGCTAGCTTTATTAGTGTGTATACTCTAATGTAAATAATTTTACTCCCTTTACAAGAGACACCAAAGGTAATCCTCATATATGAAGTTATGCGCCTGATTGTCAGACGCGTAATATGTAAAAACATCAAAAGAGGAACCACTTCCTACTATAAAATATTTTTTATAGGAAAAAAGGTCAGGTGTTGATATTAAAAACAAAAAAGGCATATCCTGACCGCGCTCACATGAGCATTTTTAGATGTCAACAAACAAGATGTCAACTAGTAGAACAAAAAATGAACTGAACATTTATTTAACTTGTTCTGTGATATTTAGCAAACTTACAATTTCTTGCTAAATCAAGAAAAGCCAACCACATACGCTTTTCTTCGGGCTGTTGGCTCTTGCTGTCATCGTGATGCAGGCTGTACCTCAACGACAAAAATTTGTTCTCAGAGGCTTCCTGAGAAATGCTCATGTGAGCGCGGTCAGGATATGCCTTTTCTAATTTTTAATATCAACATCTAACCTTTTATATATATATTGAAATTATTTTTCACATTAACAGCGTATTCGCAAACTTGTCTTTACATACCCACTTCTTGATTTCTTAGGAAGCCTTTTGGGACCAAATTTTGGCCGTAGAGTTACAGCTGCATCCCGTTAACGAGGGCCAACAGCCCGAAACGCGTACGTGGTTGACTTTTCTTGATTTATCAAGAAATTGGGTTGGCCAAATAACAAGGAACAAGTTAAATGAACGTTTAGGTTTTTTTTCCACTAGATGGCGCTCTGCCATCTAAAAATGTTCATGTGACCGCGATCAGGATAGGCCTTTTTCGTTTTTAATACCTGTATATGTATACCATTTAAAAGAGTATTGTATTTGAAATATTTTTAAAATCCTTATTTCAAAATTTATTTTCCTTTCATATATAAAAGAATTTTCCATTATAAATATATATTAAAGCACAACAGAGACACCTGTCACCTTTCTAACCTATCTGAACCCATCATCCATTACTCTAATACCAATAGTCATTTTTAACATTTGATGGAGGAAGCTCTTATGACTAAAAAGCCACCAATCTATCAATAGACGCATTGATCTACCTGATATACATGATAGCCTATTACCTGTAAATTGAGTCTAATTTGTAGCATATGGATTTTTATTCGAAAATAGCCACATCTGTTCATTTTTATTTTCATTTTATTATTGTTTTTAATTGTTTATTTTATCTTTTTTTTTGTGGCAGTTTAATATATGTCAATTGTATAGTCATATGTCAGCATATTATATGATCATTAATATTTATATATTTAAAATATTAGTCTTTTGCATTGTAATCCCTTTTTATCATATGTAAATGTATCAATTTATATATCTTCTCACCATGTCTAATCTCAGTTATGTAAATAATGCAATTGCTATATATTAATATTAGTATGAAGCAGCGTTTAAGTTAATCCAACTCCTGTAGAAGGGCTCAAAAAAGGCCCAAAAGCTTTAGTTAATTAAATAATTTTTTTGCAAGACACTTTTTCCCTTGATGAATTTTCTCTCAAGAATGATATAAGTTCTTTGTAGAAATATTTTAAAATAAAAAAAAACCTTTCGCGTAAATTGATTTTAATTAAATGTGTGTGTGTGTGTGTGTCACTTTAAATAATTTTTAAAAATTTAAATGAATTAAAATAAAAATATTTAAAAAAAACTCAGCTCTTTTAATAGATAAAATTATAAGTATATATTCATTAATGATAAATTCTTTAATATTCATATTGCTTTATTATCTCTTTCATTTTTTTTTAATAAAAAATAAAAATCCCTGAATGAAGTCCCTTTAAATCTTCAGCTCAATAGTTATCTTTTGATTGTTTTCTACTGGGGTTTTTATACAAACTAGCTTGCAAATACAAACAGACACCGGTTAAAATGGGGTTATCACACAAAATAAAATATTTCCTATTAGTATTAGTAATTGTTTTAACATTTTGCCAATTTTCAAATGGATTTCCAAAGAAAAAAGAGGTATGCTTAATTCAAACACTTTTCCTTTTCACCACGGCCACGTCATTTAAAAAAATAAATAAACTTGGTGTACTGAAATTTCAAAATAGCCTATTTAAATGGAAAATCCACTTATTTTTATAAAGTACCTGTAATAATGTACTAATCTTAATTTTTTTTTCAGACACTCTCTCTTGGAGAAAAAGTACAACAGTTGATGGAAATGAGTAACAAAAGGACAATACTTCGTCTAAATGGAGAAAAATACAGACAATTTATAAAGCAATCGCCAAGAAATTATTCATTTATTATTATGCTAACAGCTCTTTCACCTCATCGTCAATGTTCAATTTGTAGGTAAGTAATATATCAATATAATCTAGAAGCATCTTTAAATTTAAAAACTGTCATGTACATGATTCCCCAAAACGATATTTAAATTCCAAATCAAAATATTCCATTGTTTTCAAATCATAAGAGATATACACCCACTTAATTCATTTTGATTGTTAAATAGATTTGATTATGCGCGCATTGCACAAAAACTTTATATAAAATTTTCTATAACAAATTTTGTTTTATTTGTTTTTATGCCTTAAAATCCATGTTTTTCAGCATATTGATAATATTTATACCCAGGTTTCTGGAGCAATCTAATATATAGTGTTTGTCAATTTGAAATTAAATAGCCAGTAGAGAGAGAGAACATTACTCTTTGTAAGACCTCATTGTTTATGTTACTGGCTGTTATTCTGTTGATGTTTTTTTTAAATAGCAATATAGTTTTAGAATTATTTTTATATATTTTTTATTTAGGTTAGGTTCAGAGAGAGAGAGAATAGATTAAAGTGTAACAGTAATGGATTTTATCAATAAACAGAAGTGTCCTGAAAACTCCTTATCAGTCAATACAGTTGATTCCAGATTTCTTGCTTTAAAAGAAGAATCATCACCTACAGTATATCAAATTCAATGGGAAAACCCCCAAAATCCTTTAAAAATAACATTTTTCTGTTTTTCTTATCTATTTCTAAAGTCCTAAATCATACATTCATAGATAAAACTTAAGGAAGTTGTACCTTTTAGCATGCATATCAGGATTCAGACAATAACTTTAAAATATTTGATACACAGTGACCTTTATTCAAGATACACATGATAACCAAGTGTAAACAAAATTGCCTCTGTCTCCTTTGATAAAGCACAATTTGGATTATAGATTATGAACATAAGGTAATAAGACCAAATATAAATAAATAAATAGTGTGTGATGTTTCATTAACACCGTTGTTACCATCATCAGACAAAAGTATTGTTAACGAAACGTTACATACTATTTATTTATATTTGGTCTTATTACCTTGTGATGAGTCCTTAATAAATGCACACTATATATGGTCAAACCTCATTATAACAATAATACTTGGGACCAAGACCTTGTTGTTATAACCACAGTTAAACTTAAAACTTGAGAATTATGATGTCTGAATCAAGTTTCTGTCATGAGGTTCCAATGTATACGCCAATCTAATCTTCTTCTTCTTTCTTATCTCTACTCAATCATATTAGGTTATCAAGCTTGTAGAGCTTGAGATGGTGTCTGCTGGGGATGAGTAGAGCTCATCAATGGATGAGTCAATACAGTCAATAATGTGGTTTGGGATTGCAGGTTGACACTTAATACATAGTGGGAAAACCTTGTAACCATTCTGGAAAGTCATTGTCTGTAGATAACCAGACTTATGTCTGGAAATACAAAGAGTGTTGTTCTCTTGGGAGGACAGAACCGGTGCTTGTCCCTTCTGCTCTGTACCAGTCATGTGTGCAGCATTAGATTTCCATTCCTGCAGGCATTGGGTTTTGATGGTGTGGAGGAGGTCTCTTTCGTCTAGTTGGGTGGTAGATTTCCTGGCCTCAGGGTGGCCAAGAGCTCCAGACTTTGCCAGAGTCAGCCATTCGAATGTAGTCTTGAAATTGAACTGACAACCAGCTGGGACAACAGATGCCCTTCTCATTGCAGATAGGTGTCAGCAGAAATAGGTTTCAATTCATAAAACAAAAACATTAAACTGATCATGAATGTTAATAAAGGTCATTTTTTAATGAACAAGCAATTTAGTATACTTGAAATATAAGAGGTAATAAAACCAAATCCAAATAAATAAATAGTGTGTGATGTTACCAGCTTCAGACAAAAGTAATGATGAAGTCTATCAAAAACGATTAGGTAAAAATTGAATTTTAGATTGGAAATAAATGGTAACAATGCCATCACTGAAACACCACACACTATTTGAATTTGGTCTTATTACCTTTTTTTCAACTCCGCCTCTGCCGGTCCCAAGCCCAAATGAAAAAGGAGGAGGGGGAGCAGTAACAAGCTCACTAAAAAACCTGGGTTCAGCTGGCCCGGCTGATAGTACCCTGTAAGGTCTCCTAATCCAGGGATACAGGATGAGCTGCGTTTGTACTCCATGTTAGGAGCGGCTGCACATGGCATCTGTTCCTCATGTCAGAGGCTGTCATTTCTTTTGGAGCTAAGTCGGCCTGCCACTGAGTAGTGCTCCCAGTCTTAATGACAAAAGCAGACGCATTCTACCTAACCCAGTAATGATGGTTGTCAAACAGACACCATCAAGGGTCACAACTTGACACCCTAATATGATTGAGTGGAGATAAGAAAGAAGAAGCCATTCTAATAGTTGTATGGCAATATTCTGTAACACATTGGCACTTTTGCTGGCTTGGGCGCAAGATCATTGATAAATGTCCATCAAGTTTTATAATATGATAGTTGTCAAACACATTATTGACTGTATTGACTCATTCATTGATGAGCTCTACTTATCCTCAGTAGACACCATCAACAAGCTCCACAAGCTTGATACCCTGATATGATTGAGTGGAGATAAGAAAGAAGAAGATCTTTTATTTCTAATCTATAATACAAATTGTACTTTACCACACAATATTTGAAATGAATAAAAATTTTGAAGAAAAACACCCATACAGTGAAAGCTTATTATTACAGCGCCTTCTTTATAACTACAACTTAGTTATAACATCCTATTTCTTAAGTTCTATTTGTTTTAACTGTGGCTAACAATAACATGGTTATAATATAAATACTTGGTCCAAAAAAAAATGATGTTATAGAGAAAAAAAGGTAAATTTCTAAAGTTTTTAGAATCTTATATAGTTTTCATTTAATAGATGGGGACTTATTTTGAAAACTATCATAGGTTAAATAGGGTGATAAAATAAAAGAAGTTTGCCGAAGATTTAACACAGAGTATAATAAATTAAACTATTTAAACACAAAACAAACCTCTACTGTCCTTACTGCGATGAAAAAATAATAGGAGGGCTTGGCTCATCAGTGGTGAACTCTCCCAGCTATTTCACCAATTTAATATACCAGACCACTTCTTGGAGCTCTAATACTGTATTGGACGATTCTATTTATATATTCTACACTGAAGGATGGAATCTCAGAAATGGTATTTAAGTAAACTATGGACATAAGCTTTTAGGACAGTAGATTTAAATATAAATATTTGCAAGGAAGCAATGCTCTTCCACAAACAATAAGTACAAGGTCAGTTAAGCATAACATACCATATATATAAAGGAAGCCATTTAAGTATGAATGTTTCTTTTACACACAAAACAAACTTATACTGTCCTTACTGCGAATAAAAAATATTAAGAGGGCTTGGCTCATCAGTGGTCAACCCTCCCAGCAGTTTTGCTAATTTAATCTATCAGACTGCTTCTATCTCTCTGAGTGATCCAAAGGAAAATGGAAGTTTGAAGGACTTTCACTTTGGGGAGATCATCTATTGACCATGTTGGGGAGTGTATCTTGACAAATGAAGGTAGAGGCAGACCAAAGAAAAATTTATTGTTTCGAAAATCACAAAGAATGATGAAGTTATAAGATACAAGAATGTGTGAAGAGAGAATTTCACAGAACAGGGCAGTGTTGTGTGTTGGCCGAACTTTGTATGAAAGAAGGAACTACGTAATGATGTTCACTTAATCTAAAAAATGACAAAAAGAATACAAAATATTTAAATGTGAACTGTAAAAATGTACTTGAGTAGTCAGCCTTTACATTAACAAGCAGTTGAACTGGTTTCCACAATTTCACATGTAACTGGATATCCTCTGAAAAAGTTTAATCAGACATTTCAGTAGTAAGAAAAGTGTCAATACAATAGATGAACAAACTATCTTGATATAAAAATAAAACCACACTTCAAGTGCAAATATTTATTTTACAAAATTTCTACTGTCCTTAATGTTATGGAAAAAATATTGGGATGGAGGTTGGTTCATCAAAAGTTTTCTTCTTCTTTCTTATCTCCACTCAATCATATTAGAGTATCAAGCTTGGGTAAAGTAGAATGTGTCTGCTTCTGTCATTAAGACTTGGAGCACTACTCAGTAGCAGGCTGACTTAGCTCCATTATGAAATGGCCGCCTCTGACATGAGGAACAGACACCATGTGCAGCCGCTCCTAACATGGAGTACAGACACTGCTCATCCTATATCCCTGGATTAGGAGGCCTTACAGGGTACTATCAGCCGGGCCAGCTGAACCCAGGTTTTTTAGTGAGCTTGTTACCGCTCCCCCTCCTCCTTTTTCATCCGGGCTTGGGACTGACAAAGGCGGAGTTTCATCAATAGTAAACATTCCAATCACTCTCACCAATTTAATCATCACACCGCTTTTTTTAGAGCTCTAATACAAGGGGGGATCAATAAATAAGGTGAATTATCTTATTTCTTAAAAATTAAAAAAGCAAAAATAATTTAAACCACAGAATATTAAAACATAACATCAAGAGACTATTTAAGGTGTTCTGTTCTTTTTTCCCACGCGCGGCGCGAGACTTATAAATAAACTAAAATGGAAGCTCCCTTGAAGGGTTGCACCACGCTTGAACAACGTGCAGTTATTCGTTTCTTGAATGCAGAAGGTATTCAAACATCTCAAATATGCCAAAGAATGAAAAATATCTATGGTGAGTCTTGTTTGTCTCAAAAAAACATTTATAAATGGGTTAACGAGTTCAAAAATGGACGAATTACATGTACCAATATTGAGCGACCTGGACGACCAAGTGTTACAGCGACGCCAAGTACGATAAATGCGGTTGAAAACTTAATTTTGGAGGATAGAAAAATATCCATTTTTACCATAGCCGACAATTTGAATATAAGCTATGGACCTGTGCACACCATTATTAAAGAACAATTGCAATTTAGAAAAATATGCTGCAAATGGATTCCACATTTCCTTAATTTGGACCAAAAACTTAACCGTATTCGGGTTTCAAAGGCTCTGTTAAAGCGGTATGACGAGGAAGGTGATCATTTCCTTGACCAAATTGTAACTGGAGATGAGAGTTGGTGTTATCATTATGATCCTTCGACAAAACGTGCATCTATGGAATGGAAACGAGGCGACTCTCCAAGACCAAAAAAAATCGGGTCTCAACGTTCGGCCGGTAAAGTTTTGTTAACAATTTTTTGGGATGTTGATGGACCAATCTGTCTTGATTTTTTATACTCAAGGAAACTTATGAACAGCGACCTTTATTGTGATATTCTTGTAAATAAGCTAAAGTCCGGTATAAGAAACAAAAGAAGAGGGAAGCTTAGTAAAGGTGTTCTCTTCCTTCATGATAATGCAAGGCCGCATACATCATGTAAAACTGTATCTACAATCATTAAATTATCCTGCATATAGTCCAGACCCAGCCCCCTCTGACTATTTCCTTTTTGGACTACTAAAGAAGGAGTTAAAGGGAAAGCGATTTGACTCAGATGAAGATGTCCAGAAAGTGGTGCAAGATTTTTTTCACACGCTTCTTAAGAGTCCTATAAAGAGGGTATTTACAAGTTGCCAGAATGATGGAGACGATCTATAGAAAGCCAAGGTGATTATTTTGAATAAATCAAGTCCTAATTTTTAATATCGTTCTTATTTTTTTAATAAATTATAATTCACCTTATTTATTGATCCCACCTTGTATTTTGTTGGGAATTTCTGCTTATATATCTGACACTAAGGTCGAATCATGGTTTTGGTATTTAGGCATACTATGGACAGTGGTTGTTATATAAGCTGAATCACCCAATACAATATTGAACTCTAAAAAGCAGTATTGTTGATTCAGCTGACAAAACTGAGGAGAGGTTCACCACTAATGAGCCAAACTGTTCTAATATTTTATCATTGCAGCAAAGACAGTTGAAAGTTTGTTTTTATTAGTTTTTTTTATTATTATTACTATCCCTAGTACACGTGGGTACAGGCCATGATAATCATGGTGGGTAGAATTTGGCGACTGCTTTTACTGTAAGTGCACCACATGTCTACACATGAGAAAAGCAGTTCAACTTTTGCACTTACAAATGTGCCAGTCCTGTTTGGTTACTTGCACTTGCAGGTGGGGTTGGACTTTTGCATTAGTTTTTATTAGTTTTAATTAAAAATGTAAACACAAGTTAATAAGACCAAATCTAAATAAATAAATAGTGTGTGACATTTCGGTAACAGCGTTGTTACCGAAATGTCACACACTATTTATTTATTTAGATTTGGTCTTATTAGGCTTAAATAAAGTCCTAAAGATCCTTTGTACCCACAGAATTTATTCTTTGTCAACCAACAACGCAACAATATGCTTAAGTTAATATAGATTGGGGAGATTAGAGACAGAGGTGTGAGAGGTAATAGATATAAATGTTATTATAGCGATGTGTAACAGTGTTGTTTCCGAAATGTCACACACTATTTATTTATTTAGATTTGGTCTTATTACCTTGTGTTTATAATTGATATTCCAAACTGTGCCTTATCGAAAAAGAAATGTGTTTGATGGTTTTTTTGCTTATAGATGGCACGCTCTATGTTTGATATATGCCTAACAGTCTGTGTATGAATTGTTTACAGAAGAAGATTGCTTGAGACAGACATATATATGTAATTCTACTGTACTCAAAACTTATGTTCATAGTTTGTTAACACTTTGGACCCGATGGATGCAAATTCACGTCCTTACCTACCGGGTATCAAGCCCTAAAGACACAAATTCATGTCCTTGATTTCTAAAAATAAATATAAAATCGCCTGCGGCTGACACGAATTTGCATCAACTGAGATCTTGTCCTATATATTCTTGGCTATCTATCAGTGGGTTGGGGGTGTTGTTATTGGGTGGATTGCAATTATCACTCAGGATGCCTGAATGACCAGTTTTTTGGTCGTTGAGCTTGCACCACACTGGTGAGGGCCAACAGCCCAAAACGCATACATGGTTAGCTTTTCTTGATTAATCAAGAATGGGTATTTGGCCAATTCTGGATTAATTAAAAATCAATGAATAGTTTATATTTATTCCGATAGATGATGCAAGCCATCAGCAACTTTCATTTTGCACAATAAGGAGATGTCTTTTTCTTAATTATCACTCTCTTCAAAAATAAAGATCTTCTTTATTGAAGGAACAAAAAAAAAACTAAATAATGAACATAAATTTCTATATTTATTTAAGTTAGTCTTCCTGGGAAAAATTACACATCGCTATAATAACATTTATATCTATTACCTCTCACACCTCTGTCTCTAATCTCCCCAATCTATATTAACTTAAGCATATTGTTGCGTTGTTGGTTGACAAAGAATAAATTCTGTGAGTACAAAGGACCTTTAGGACTTTATTTAAGCCTAATCGATAAAATAATTACAGAAGAGTCCAAAAATAAAACAACAATAAAGAAAACAGCCGTTACAAACTCACCAACAGCAGCACGGTGAAGGAAAGCAGGCTCAGAACAGGAGACAGAAGTTGATAGAACTTTCTAGAATCTTCCAGGAAGTATACCGGCATCGGCTGTAAGCAGCAGTCTGACCTCTTGAGACAGCAGCGTTTGCTTGGAGTACACCACGTAGCTTCGTTTTTCTACTGCTCAGCATGAGTTCTTCATCATTATATATCCTGGAGTAGATCTTTCCAGAACGGTCACGGTTGGTTAGCCAATCAGAAAGTCGCCAGCGCTAAGCCTTGCACAATCACCTTAGATTGGCCAATCAATTGTTCTCCGATTTTCTTCATTATTCTTGAACGTTCTGAAACATTCTATTCTGGAATGTGCTTTTTATTCTACGTAACAATATATATACATGCTCAACACCACAGATTATTATCCATATATATAAAATAAAGTTGTGAAAATTGTTAGACTATTTATAACTCAAGAATGGCTGAACCTATTTGGATGAAAATTGGTGGGGAGGTAGCTTAGAACCAGCAGACGGACATAGGATACTTTTTATCCCGTCCTACCAGGTCAAGAACGGCTGAACTGTCAAATACATTCATTTATACAGATGTATCAGAGGCGCGAGCGCAAGCGGCGCACTCTACGATGCTCGCTCACTAGCTTACGGGTTGCATGCTAAAAAATAAAGTTAAATTAATGTTCAAAATATTTCTCCCTTTTGTAAATAAATACCTAGGTTTAAAATATCAGCTTTAAATGTACATATATAAAATTGAATGTCTGTCTGTACTCAATAGATTTAAAAAACCATACATCCAATCACCATGAAACTACTAACGGGAAGGTTTTTGGTTTGAATTTGATTTGAAATTAATATTCGTTGCAATTTTATTTGCAAATTTTCTACATTTTAAATTAGACATTTTTAATTTTAATTTAGACATTTTTCATTTTAATTTAGACATATTTCATTTCAATTTAGACACATTTTCTATATATTCTTATTTGCCTAATTTCGCAAAAGAAAACATCCTATAGTACATTTAAAATTTAACCCTTAATTAAACGCACCCATTTTTAGGACGCAGGTACTCGCGCTGAGCTTCCCGAGCTCAAACTTTATGATGATAAAAAAATTAAAAATTATTTTCAAAAAAATAAAAATTGTATTTGTAGATAGACATTAAGGATTAAATTCATAGCAAAGTTTAAAATTTTATTTTCATAATTACTAAGTCATGCATAAAAATATAAAAACATGTGAAAAAGCAGAGATTTTCGCAGGCTTTGCGCAAATTCTTTTATATCTAATAAATCGCCAATATTCACTGGCAATTTTGGCAAATTTGGTTTGAATGTTCTTATTGCATTTACAGCAAGTCATGGTTGACATGTGGTTCTTGGCGCAAGGGCAAATATAGCACCGTTTTACTACCCATTTTCAGAGAAAAAAGCTCTAAAATTAAACTTATATATTAAAAATTCAATATATTATAAATTAAAAAATTAAATATGGATAAATAATTGAAAAACAAGTTTTAAAGGATTCCACAAAAACGTACCAGTGACGAGAGAGAGGCCAGGCAGCAAAGTGAAATCGTAACCAAAAGTGTTACGTCAGCACTCACGACACGCTTTTGAGGCACGCTGACAATTTTTTTTTTTCACACTCTTCTGCTGCCATTGAAGTTAAAATATGGTTTAAAATGTTGATCTGCTGAATAAGTTCAGCTATGAAAATTATATCTTTTTTTTTTTTTTTGCATTTTTAAAATTCTCATTTTAGATTTTTGAAAATTGAGATGAGCTTCCCGGGTTCTGGGCGAGTAAATAAGGAATAAATGTTTTCAAAAATATATTTAACTGGTTCAAAATCACTTTATTAGGTACTGCTCAACAAGAGCAACCTAATTTATGATAATTGAAACAGTGAATAATATGTGAAAGTTATTCACATATTAAACAAAATTTTAACGCAGGATTCAATCTGGTTCATGACTGTCAGGAATCGAGGGTGCTACCCACTCGTCCACCGACGTGTTTTGTAAAATATATTTAAACGTAAATAACAATATTTATATATGTAGTAGCCGAATGACCCGGGCAACACCCGGGTTTTACCCGATTAAATGTTTTTATTTAAATACTATTCGTTACAATTATAAATTGGCGGCGTAGATGTCACTCTTGTGAAACGTCCCGCTCCAAACTTTGTGTCTGAGAAGCAATATTTTTATAGAAAGATGATCTGGCTTTTGTTTTCTGCTCGAATGAATGTTTTTCTGTTAGAATTTTGTTCCTGCGTACAAAATAATGAGCTGGTTTCACCCGTGGTCTCTGCTTTTTGGAATTTTTCCCGATATAATTTTGTATCTGATAATCTTACATGATACAGCAATATCGTCATCATCATTTTCTGACTAATAATATATAGTTTTAATAATTGATTTATATATTTTTTTAAAATAGCCTATCGTCTTCCCCGTATTTTTTTACCTATGTATGGAAATTTTGGTTTGAATTAGTGAACTACTGCGAATTTGTATACCGGACATACAAACCAACAAACAAACAAACAAACATACAAACATTCATTTTTATATATATAGAAGATATAATATAAATGAGTTTTAAAAATTGTTTTAAAAAAATGCATCGGCCGGGAATCGAACCCGGGCCGCCCGTGTGGCAGGCGAGCATTCTACCACTGAGCCACCGATGCGTATACAAAATGGCCATATTTGGGTATTCATTCCATTCCGGATTACTCTGCGTAAAAAAAAAGTTCTTCAAATGAAAAAAAGAAATAGCCAAAAATACTAAGCAAAATGTAGCCGAAAATTTTCCTCAGGTTTATAAAAAGCGACATGCAAAATTTGGTACCAATTGGTTCAGTAGTTTTTGAGTTTATCGCGAAACAGACAGACAGACAGACAGAAATTGACTTTTATATATATAGAGATATAAATCTATATATAGGTTTTTAACTTTTAATTGACACTTTTTATTTATATATTTAGACATTTCAATTTTAATTTATACATTTTTCATTTTAATTTAGACACGTGGACTTTTCAATATCTTTCTTTCTTCTCTCTTCTAATATATAAAAGTCAAAGTCTGTTGTCTGTTTCGCGATAAACTCAAAAACTACTGAACCAATTGGTACCAAATTTTGCATGTCGCTTTTTATAAACCTGAGGAAAATTTTCAGCTACATTTTGATTAGTATCTTGGGCTATTTTTTTTTTTTTTTAATTTGAAGAACTTTTTTTTTACGCGGAGTAAATACGAGACGAAGTAATAACACCAGTCCAATTAAGAGACCAATGAGCGTTTTGCTTTTTTTTTTCCCCAAGTTGCTTGTGCGTACTTTTTTTGAAATATTTTTTTATAAGAGTGTTACTTTTTTTTACAAAAGTATTGACTATTGAGAGAGAAATTTTTATTACTAAGTTACGGTAATTGCACACAATGCAAAAAAAAAAAAAAAAGCTTTAATAGTGTTACTGTATGTTAATAATGGCTTTCATATTTTTTATTAATTTTTATCTGGCCTTTGTTTTTTTTTTACCTCTTTAAAAAAAATCGTTAAAAATTCAGTTGCAGTCATTAGAAAACACATTTTTTTATCTTACTGAGAAGATGGGCATCGCAGTCAAGATCCATCGCAGTCACTAACTCAACTCGGGCAATTTCAAGGGTTAATGCGCTGGGGCGGGTACCTCGGGGGTTGGGTGGTAAAGCTGCCATCTATTTAAACTATATTGATTTTGAAACAACTAAATGGATTGCAAAAAATAATTAAATCAAATACCTAAACACTAATATAATAAAATTTTTGCCATCACACACACATTTACCTGTGTTTTATGTGTTACTTCTGTATTGCTATTCTATGGCACTTCTACTATGAAGTATGAAGGAAATTGCACTCGGGGGAATTCTCGGGCGAAGCCGGGTCATTCGTCTAGTTTAGAATAAAATTAAAATTTTAATGATATAATATTCAACAGTAGTCAGCTGACCCAAAGTACCTGTAAAACGTCACGTGAGACCACCGTTCCAGCAGCCCCTATTGTCTGCCCATCTTTCTTCCTTGTTTGTTCATTTTTCTTTGTTTGCATGTTTTTTTTTTCTCACTTTCCTATTGCTTTTATGAGATCAAACCTGTACCCAGTACATTCACCACCCAAAATTATTTAAAATCTGAAAGTTTGTTGATGATATAGAGTATATAATTGATGTCAAGTGCCTCTTTGTGTGTGTGAAGACTGCTTCACACACGATGATAAGCTATTGGCAGTAACTTTTATCATTTTATCCTAAAATAAATCTACTTATATAATTGCCTTATTCTGTCTGTGTGAAGTTCACGGATAGATTTTGGTCAGAATGGATAAAATAAAAAAAGTGTCAAGGGATGGGAATCGAACCCACGACCTTCCGCTTACCGGGCAGATGCCATGACCACAAGGCTACCCTGGACATATTTTTCCGTTCATAAAGTTAATATATGATGCCAATATATATAATAATTGTATAAACGAATGCAAGACAAAATCACCGCGAATGTTTCTTTTTTTTTTAAGGCAATTTCTTTTTAAGGCAATTATCGTTTTGCACAATTACTTAATCTTTTAAAATAAATAACAATACATAAATGAAAATATGTTTCTTTAAATAAAATAAAATAAACTTTTAAATCGGTAACCTTTATGAGAAGCTTTAAATATATATAAGTACCTTTAATCGATACTCTTTATAAGAATAAAATATGTAATTCATTAAATAGAAATTTAATTTTTAGTATCTCATTTATATTTTATTGTATTATATTATATATTATATTTTATATTATTATATATTATATTATATTATATTTTATATTTGAACGATAGGCTCATTATTTCTTTATACCGTTATTATACCGTTATATTATATATATTATATTATATTATATTATATTATATATATATTATACCGTTTTGCACATATATATTACACATATATATTATATTATATTATATTTTATATTTGAACGATAGGCTCATTATTTCTTTATACCGTTATTATACACTTATCTATATATATAAAAATGAATGTATGTCTGTTTGTTTGTCCTTTATGCCTGACCAAACCACTCATTGGATCGCCATGAAACTTTGGGAAGTTATTTAGTATAGTACTGGGAAGGTTTCTAGCAAATAAAATTTTTGAAATAACTTTTCGCCTAGATATAATCAAGATAAATATTCTAATTTATCTGTTATAATTCAACAATCTGCTCTAAATATTATCATGATGATACGATGATTTTGTAATGTAGAAAATTAGGAAAGACAAAATTCAGGATGACATGGCAATTTATTTGAGACAAGAATAATGATACAATTCAAAGGCAAGATACTATTCCTTTAACTTACAATTACCGAGGAAACCAATTAATATTGATTTTATTCAACTTATCGAGAATTTTTCAAGGGACCGGGAAAAAATGTTCACTTTATGGAGAGATTCGTTAAACAAACCTTTACTCGGGTAAAACCCGGGCGAAGCCGGGAATATCCATTTCGTAGCTTAACCCGTCTCTCCAAGAGGCAGTCTCTTATTAAAGGTCTATTAGAGATTCTTTAATAGCAATTAGAATCTTCAATGAGAGACCACCAACAGGAGAAACAAGTTGATTCATGTTTTTAGGTGGTCTTTCTTAAGAGACTCTATTTACATATATTAAAATATGAAAAAATTAAAATATTTTATCAAGATAAATATTCTAATTTATCTATATATATAAAAATGAATGTATGTGTGTCTGTTTGTTTGTTTGTTTGTCCTTTATGCCTGACCAAACCACTCATTGGATCGCCATGAAACTTTGGGAAGTTATTTAGTATAGTACTGGGAAGGTTTCTAGCAAATAAAATTTTTGAAATAACTTTTCGCCTAGAAATAATCAAGATAAATATTCTAATTTATCTGTTATAATTCAACAATCTACTCTAAATATTATCATGATGATACGATGATTTTGTAATGTAGAAAATTAGGAAAGACAAAATTCAGGATGACACGGCAATTTATTTGAGACAAGAATAATGATACAATTCAAAGGCAAGATACTATTCCTTTAACTTCCAATTACCGAGGGAACCAATTAATATTGATTTTATTCAACTTATCGAGTATTTTTCAAGGGACCGGGAAAAAATGTTAACTTTATCGAGAGATTCGTTAGACAAACCTTTACTCAGGTAAAACCCGGGAGAAGCCGGGCGGGTCCGCTAGTATTATATATATTATATTATATATATATTATACCGTTTTGCACATATATGTTACACATATATATTATATATTATATTATATTTTATATTTGAACGATAGGCTCATTATTTCTTTATACCGTTATATTATATATATTATAACGGGATGTTTCACAAGAGTGACATCCATGGCGCCAATTTATAATTGTAACGAATAGTATTTGAATTAAAACGTTTTTAAAATATATACGCACTCGGGTAAAACCCGGGCGTTGCCCGGGCCATTCGTCTAGTATTATAGAAATGTGTAAATAGCTTATCTTATCATATTTTACCTTTTACTATCTATTCACTGTCTATAATAGTATTTAGAGTGAATTTGTATTTTGTACAATCTCAATAAAAAATTGAGCAACATTTAGAAAATGCAATTTTAATATAATTTTAAATTTTTTATTTATTGTTTCAAACTCTATAGATTATTTAAAAAAGGCATCTACTTATCGGGCAACTGAAAGTTGCTGATGGCTTGTGGCATCTATCGGAATAAATATCAACTATTCGTTGATTTTTAATTATTCCAGAATTGGCCAAATACCCATTCTTGATTAATCAAGAAAAGCCAACCATGTACACGTTTCAGGCTGTTGGCCCTCGTCAGCATGGTACAAGCTGTACCTCAACGACCAAAAGATTGCTCATTCAGGCATCCTGAAAAATAATTAAACGGATAGTTAAGGCCAGAATTGTGTGAGAACGCGAATCAATGTGAAAAAATAGTATTTGGCCAATTCTGGGATAATTAAAAAATCAACGAATAGTTTATATTTATTCCGATAAATGGTGCCAGCAACTTTCAGTTGCCCGATAAGGAGATACCTTTTTTCTTTTATTAATTTATGAACTTTATCCCAGTACAATAACTCATTTGTTCTTTTTTTTTCGTATCTATAGATTTTATTGAAATGAAAATTGCATTTTTTTTTGTGTGTGTGTGTGTGTTTTGAAACAATTTTTTATTTATTTAAAAAATAAATTTATAAACAACTTGATTTTAATGTGGACCATACACTCTAGAATCAACCGTCTTCAAAGTGTTAAATACCATAATCAAAATTCCACCCTACAGTGTCACATATGAAAAAATAATAATAAAATAAAAAAGGTCAGGTGTTGATATTAAAAATAAAAAAGGCATATCTTGACCAGGAGCATATGTGCTTTCCAGATGACAGAGCGCCATCTGGTGGAACAGAAATCAACTAAACATTGATTTAGCCTCCACGCTGATGAGTGCCAACAGCGCGAAACACGTTCGTGGATGGCTTTTCTTGATTTATCAAGAAATTGGGTTGGCCAAATATCAGGGAACAGGCTAAATCAATGTTTAGTTGATTTCAGTTCCACCAGATGGCACTCTGCCATCTGTAAAGCACATGTGCTCCTGGTCAGGATATGCCTTTTTATTTTTAGTATCACATATATAAGTAGAATCACCAAATACAATATTAGACCTCAAATGAGCAATGTGGTGGATTGAATGGGCGAAACCGTTGGGAGGGTTCACCACTGATGAACCCAGCCCTTCACTATTTTACTTATCGCAGTAAAGAAAGTAGAAAGTGTTTATTTGTAAAAAAAAATATTTTTTTTTATATATGGTTTTAATATTGCATTTAGGTCAGTAGAGGAGATAGCATTTGATAATACAGTAGAACTTGGATAATTCGAACTTCTTTAATTCGAAAACCTCTTTAATTCGAATATTTTCTTGGTCCCTAGAAGCCTTAAGCCTTTATTCAAAACATCTTTAATTCGAATTTTTGGATAATTCGAATTTTTTTACGGTCCCTTGGGGTTCGAATTATCCAAGTTCGACTGTATATATCATAAGAGAAACACATTGCCAAAAATTATAATGACAAATTTTATCGATAGCTATGGCAATTGAATTTATAATTTCAAAATGTTTGTTTTTCATTTTGAAAAAGCAAAATGGAAACAAAGGGGTCGGTGGAAGGATGGTCTAAACCATTGGTTTTCGACCTCTATGACCCGGGTTCTATTCCCACATTAGGCACTTTTTTCTGAAAAAAAAAAAATGCTCCAATGGCCCCCGATTTTTGCAAATGTTCAACCCCACCAGCGAGTGCAAGTAACCAAACGGAGCTCTGGCACATTTGTAAGTGCAAAGTTGTGAACTGCTTTTCTAATGTGCAGACATGTGGTGCGCTTACAGTAAAAGCAGTCGCCTACTTTTACCCACCACGATTATCGTGGTCTGTACCACATGTACTAGGGATAAACAAAAACAAAAGCAGAGACTTCAAATAGGTTATTGTATGTTGTATTGATATATTGTATGTAATTCTGCTGTCCTCAAAGCCAATGTCCATAGTTCTTCTAAAATACCCATTCCAAGAGTCTAACTAGCATCAATATCACTATAAAAGGAAGATCCAAAAATGCAATATAACAGCAGTATGGTAGATTATAATGGCGAAACCGCTGGGAGGGTTCACCGCTGATGAGCCAGGCCCTCCCATTAATTTTTCCATTGCAGTAAGGGCAGTAGAAATTGTTTATTTAAAAAAAAAAAAAGAATCTTATGCGTCTATAATAGTTTTCAATTTTGATAACAGATGGTGCGATGATATTTCTCTGGTACATGGTAACAAACAAGGTTCTAGCATGTGATTTAGAAATGATGTTTACATCTACCACATGAATGTTCCGAATATAAATTTACCTCCCCCCCTCTCATGTCAGAATGTTTTATTATCCTATCATCATCAGAACACAGATGGTGTCTTTCAATATAAGACCATGTGTCCAGCTGGCTTGCTGCCAGAACTATAATAAATGGAATCTTTATTTATTGCTCTTTATTTCTCCTGGCCTTGGTGTCTGTATACAGACCTCTACCTCTATAACCCACAGCAAATCTGCATTACTGAATACAGTAGAACCTCCCTTTAGTGGACACCCTGCTAGAGGACACCTCACCACAAAGGACAGTTTTCATTTGCAAAATTACGATTTTTACAATTTAGAAACTCTCCAATAAGAGGACACCTCTCCATAAAGGACACTTTGACTCTGCAATTAGGTGTTGTCCATTATAGAGAGAAGGTTCTACTGTATTTTATGTTTATCGAGTTTAAATTTTTAAGGTAAAATTGTTTTCAAATTTTTATTCAAATGAAATGATAGTAAAAAAATAACGGAACAATTCTAAACAATTTGAAAATTTCTACCCAACCACCTATTCATGACTGGGTGAAGTAGAATGCGTCTGCCTTTGTCATTAAGACAGGGAGCACTACTCAGTGGCAGGCCGACTTAGCTCCTAAAGAAATGGCCGCCTCTGACATGTGCAGCCACTCCTAACAAGGAATACAAACGCTGCTCATCCGGTATCCCTGGATTAGGAGCCTTTACAGGGTACTTTCTGCCCGCCCAGCTTACCCCAGGTTTTTTAGTAAGTTTGTTACTGCTCCTCGTTTTTCATCCGGGCTTGGGACCAGCAAAGGCAGAGTTTAAAAAGATGCCAAAACCCTGGATCTACCAGTTACCTTTAGATCTTCAGTCTAATGCTCTCCCAACCAAGCTATTTCGCTGTGAATTAACAACAAATAGTCACAAGGTATTATGGGATGATGGTGACAATGCTGTTACCAAAACGTCCCACACTATTTATTTGAATTTGGTCTTATTACCTTGTGTTATAATTTATAATCCAAATTGTGCCTTATCAACAACAAAGAGTGTTTGAAAAATTCTAATTATTTAGCTTTTTACATTAGATATTAGCATGGATTTGTCAATTTAACATGGAAACATACCCTTGGTCATTAAAGTTATCTCTGGAAGCCGGTTTTACACCTTAATATGGATACAAGGGATTGGTTTGTTGAACTATCAAGAATATTGATGATGGCGGCAAACATAGAAGCCTTGAGCAATCACATATGTCATAACCTACACTCAGGTCAACTCTGCCTGTGATTTTGTTTTAAAAATGTAGACAATTTTTATGCATCACCTTTAAGTTCGATGATAAAGCACAATTTAGATTATACAGTAAAACCCCGCTAATACGAACCCTGGATATAACGAACCTTCCCTTATAACGAACCCACGCCGATTCCCAATTCCATTCCATTGAAAATACCATCGTTATAACGAACTTTGCGATTTTTAGAATAACGAACTACCCCTATAACGAACCTATTTTCGGTCTCAAAATAATAAAATATATTTTAAATACTATGCTTATAACAAACTTAGAATTGTAATTAAAAAAAAATTAAAACAACCAAATTTTGAGCATGTTTCAGCTCGCGGATCGCGATTTCAAAACAATAAATTTAGCGGCATTGTTTGTTTTGAATTTTGCACTTTATTTTTGCTGTATGTTGTATAAATTTTTACACATTATACTTTTTATTAATTAGAATATCTTTGCATCCATTAAATATGAAATATAAAAAATGCAAATGGCTTCCAAAATGAATAAAATAAAGGCATTTTAAAAACAAAAACTTTATTTCTCTAAAAAAAAAGGCCATTTTCAGAACTTTTCAAAGTGAAACAACACAGGCAAAATGTTAAGAACATATTAAAATAAAGAATATAACTTTTCTATTATAAAAGATAAAATATAAAGCTATTAAAAATTGTTACAAAGAGGAATCAACCTCAACTTTTGCCGCGATCGCGATCGTACGTTTTAGGGCTAAAAAAAAAATAATCCAAATAAATGGTCCCGTGATCAAACAAAAACTATTTTTATGCCATTAACTATGATGATTTTAATGTCAGCAATTTTTTGCATGACAGGTTTAAAAAAAACGAAATCTAGACCTAGAAGAATATGTGGGAAAATGAAATGGAAGAAAAACACCAACTTTATTTGAATGGTGCAATGCTTGAAGAATGCTTTGAAGCAACAAGGTGTTAGAGCCATTTTTCCAAGTAAACAATGTATTATATAATGTGATAATGAAGTTTTAAAATCATTTTATATCTTTGAATATATATTTAATAAAACTTTGCCTTAGATTTGTCTTGATTTTTAAATTAGACATAGAGGTACATGTATGTTAATGATAAGTGTATTATCCTTGTGCCTAATGTATGATTTTCTTTTACTTATAAAACTTAGATTCTTAATACATTAGATCAGTAAAATCATGAGGCAACCATCTCGAACTTTTACCTTACTTTATTTCTCCAAAAACAATTGTGAACAACAAAAAAAGGTGATGATGATAAATTCAATGAATATTTACAGAATCACAGAAAAATTATATTAAAAATTTAACTATGATCATGAATACCCTAACTAAATTAAACATTCTCCCGCCACCAACTTGATGGGGGACCATCAAACCATTATATAGGTAACAAACATAATTTTACAATAGGTCTTCTGTAAGTCCCATTAGCAGTCTTGACTTCTACCACTCTGATTCTAGCGTCATCTCCTGGAAACACCTTTGAAATTCTTCCAATCTTCCATGCTAGTGGAGGTTGTTGTTCATTCTTTATCAACACCAGGGATCCTTCCTTAATGTTGGGTTGGGGCTTACACCATTTGGATCTTTGTTGAAGTTGTGACACATATTCTTGGGACCATCTTGTCCAAAAATGATTCATTGATTTTTGAATTAATTGCCATCTATTTGGCAAACTCATTGCTATGATGTCATCTTCATCGGGAAGCGCTGTTAAAGAACCACCTATTAAGAAGTGACCAGGAGTCAATGCCTGTAGATCTTCAGGGTCCTCAGAAAGAGGACAAAGAGGTCGCGAATTCAGGCAAGCTTCAATTTGTGCTAACAATGTTGTTAGTTCTTCAAAATTTAGCAAAGCACTGCCCATTGTTCTTCTAAGATGATATTTCATGGACTTAACTCCGGCTTCCCAAAGTCCACCAAAATGTGGAGCTGATGGTGGTATAAATTTCCACTGAATTCCCTCTGAATTCGTAAGAACCTTACTGGCATTGTGACATAGTTTCCCAATAATCTTATGCGCACCAACAAAATTAGTGGCGTTGTCACTATGAATTGTTGCTGGTTTACCTCTTCGAGCAATGAACCTTCTTATTGTGGATATGAGAGCATCTGTGGTCAAACTACTGATTAATTCTAGATGAATGGCCCGAGTGCTGAAACATATGAACAAGGCAACGTAAGCATTCATGGTTGAAGTTGTATGTCCCATGTTCCGTTTAATCAGAAAAGGTCCTGCAAAATCTATTCCAGTTACCAAAAACGGCCTTGATCTGTTGATCCTTGCAAAAGGTATATTTCCCATTAATTGAAAAGGAGCTTCTTTACGAAATCTAGCACATTTCATGCATGTTCTTAAAATTTTCCTTACAACATTTCTTCCAGAAGGTATCCAGAATATATTTCTTATTGCTGCAAGCGTAGCTTGAGTTGATGAGTGAAGATTATGGACATGAACATTGTTTACAATAAGAGTGGTAAGATGATGTGATCTTGGAAGTAAAATTTGATTAATTCGATCACCATAAACATTTGCATTTTTTAATCGTCCGCCAACTCTAATGATTCCTCTTGAATCCAAAAATGGACATAGATTGTATATTCTACTCTTATTCGGGATTGGCTTGTTGCTTAACAGGCAATGCTTTTCTTTGGAAAATTCAATAGATTGAACACACTTAACAACTGTCAACAGAGCATCATTCAACTCTCTTAATGTTAAGGGCTCCCTGTTCCTTGAATGTGAAGGCATTCGACTGTTGTTGACAAATCTTAAGCACCAAGCTATGAGACATTTCAGTTTGGTTAATGATGAGCAGTTTGTCACAATGGATGGAATTTCACACTCAATTGTAGCAAAATGCGTCTTAATTTTTTCTTCTTCCTTAAATTCTTCCTTGGAGCTATTAATGAATTTCTTAATTTCAAGGGCAGGTTCAATTAGCCATGGTGGCCCATTCCACCATAGTGGATGTTCTACCAAGTCGGATGGAAATATTCCTCGTGATGCACAATCTGCTGGATTCTGCCTTCCATCAACATGGCACCAAACCCCGGAGACAAGCCGTTGTATCTCAGCAACTCGATTTGCCACAAATGTCTTCCATCGGCACGGCTCGGAATTGATCCAGCATAAGGCTATAGTGGAATCAGACCATAAATAAATTTCATTGATGGTCAGAGGAAGGTTATCATATACAGTTTTCACTAATCTTGCCAAGAGTAGAGCAGAACATAATTCTAACTTTGGAAGTGAAACTACCTTCATGGGTGCGACTCTTGTTTTTGCCACTAAGAGAAATGTCTTAGCGCTTGTGTTTGAGAGGATCACCTTTAGATACAGAGATGCAGCATATGCCTTCTGTGATGCATCACAAAACCCATGCAATTCTACCTTCATAAATTTACCTGGTACCACGCATCTTGGGATCTGAATGTGCTCTAACGATGAAAGATCCTGGTTTATCAAAGTCAGCTTCCTTCTTAGTTCCTCTGGAATTGGGTCATCCCATTCCAAACCAGTCTTCCAAAGTTCTTGCAAAATCAGTTTAATAGTGGTCGTAAATGGTGTGAGATCCAACCAAGTGGATCAAATATTTTGGCAACCTGTGATAGTATTCCTCGTTTTGTCATAGAGTTCAGTGGCAGAGCTATTCCCTTAAATGTGAAACCATCAGTTCTTGGTTGCCATTGAAGGCCTAAAACGTTGACAAATTCCTTGGAATCCTCAAACTCAATATTTGTGTTGGTGGATCTCAAATGATTTGGTAAAAGTGACAGAACATCAGGAACATTGGAGGTCCACTTACGAAGTTAGAAGCCTCCTGCACTTAGTAAACCATAGAGTTCTTTAACCAAATTCTTGCCTTCATCTACTGAAAAAGTTCCAGTTACTAGATCATCAACATAAAAATCTGTCAATGCTATTTTGCTAGCCTTTGGAAACCTACTCTGCTCATCCAAAGCCAACTGTTTGATGATACGAGTGGCCAAAAATGGTGCACAACTAGTCCCGTAAGTGACAGTTTCCAGCCGATAGTCCCTTATTTTATCATTAGGATCATTCCGCCATACAATTCTTTGGAATTCTGAGTCGTCTTGTGATATTCTAATTTGCCTATACATCTTGGCGATATCAGCATTTATAGCAACAGGATGAATTCTGAATCTCAGAATGATGTGAAACAAATCCTGTTGAACTTTGGGCCCTGGAATTAAAGCGTCATTCAAGGACAGACCTGAATCAGTCCCCGCCGATGCGTCAAATACCACTCGTAATTTGGTGGTGCAACTTTTTTCCTTTATTACAGGATGATGAGGCAGATAGTACCTTCCCTTAATGATATCTTCCTTTGGTACTAAGCTCATATGTCCCAATTCAAGATATTCCCCAATGAAGCTTCTATATTGGTCATAAACTTCAGGTCGTGGAATCAAAGATCTTTCCAAAGAACAAAGTCTTTTGATCGCATTGGATCTTGATTCTCCTAAATGGCATTCATTCCGAAATGGCAGTTGTACAACATATCTGCCTGTGGAATCCCTTCCATGTGTTTCCACAAAATGGATTTCAGCTTCATTCTCATCCTTAGATATAGAAGTCACATCAGGAATGGATTCCAATTTCCAAAATTTTTCGACTATATCTTGGGTTTCCAGGCATGCATGATGTGACCGAATGATATTCCTAACACCTCTCCTACTACCCTTAGAGGAAACTCTTCCAGAAAGGAGCCATCCCAATTTAGAAGACGTGGCAGTTAGTTGTTCTTCATCGCCGATAACGGACTCGCCAGTGAATAGGGTCATAGCTAACTCAGCACCAATTAATATGTCGATGGGAGCAGAAATATTATAATCTGGATCAGCCAGAGGCATGGTTTTGAGATGCGCCAAGTTTGACTTTGGACATGTAAGAGTTGGCAAATTATTTGTCAACTTATCTAACACCAAGGCGTTCACCTTGAAAAGTTCATTGGAATTGAAATGTGGCGTAAATTCAAACTCCACAAGTCCATAAGAGTGACTCGCAAAATGTCCCGAAATTCCCGATATCTGCGAATGTACGGTAACATATTGAAGTCCTAGTCTTTTTCTACATTGTCCTGATATAAAGTTCGCCTGAGACCCTGAGTCTATCAAGGCTCTACATGTCTGAGGCACACCATTGTTATCCTTGATTTTAATCCTAGCGGTTGTAAGCATAACATTTGAAAAATATTTCTCATTACTTAAAAGACAAGTTGTATTTTTGATGTCTTTTCCACACTCAAATTTCCCTTCATCAACTTCTTGAACCTTGGTTTCTTGATGAATCAAAGTGTGGTGTCTTTTCTTACAAATTTGACACATGTTTTTGCTGTAACAGTTCTTTGCCAAATGGTTCGGCTTCAAACATTTGTAACACAATTTAGCCGAACCAACAAAACTTACTCTCTCCGACTCAGGCAATTTCGAAAACAAAGTACAGCTTGAAAGAGCATGAGCACCTTCACATTTAATACATTTCATCACATATGAACCATAAGCATTCACCTTATGTGATTCCCTTCTTATTGAATGTTTCTCCACATTTGCATCTTTATTTGGCAAATTCTGCAAGCTTTTTGCGTGACTTTCTAGAAATTCCATTAAATCCTTAATTGAAGGCACAACCCTTGGGTTGTTCTGCAATTCCCACTGTTTTCTTGTGGTTTTATCAAGCTTATCTTGTATGATCTTGACGAAAAATACCTCAGATAAACTATCGATTTGGTAACCTAATACCTTCACTGTTCTTACTATTTCGTTGCAGCTATCTAGAAGTTTAAACATTGACTTATGGTTTTCATCGGCTAATTTTGGTAGTCTTAATGCATTATCTATTTGGGTGAAAATTAGATCCTTTGGGTTATCATATCTTGTTAATAAAGTTTGCCAAACCTCAACATAATTATCGGCTGTAATTGGAAATCCGTTGACCAGTCTTAGGGCTTCGCCTCTCAGTTGGCCTTTCAAATATTGTAACTTTTCAATATTAGGTATTTGTGAGTTAGAACCAACCGCAGAAAAAAATAGATCCTTAAATGAAAGCCATGATTCTAATCTACCATCGAAAGTTGGCAATTCAAGTTTAGGCATTTTAACATGTAAATTTACTTTTTTTTCAGATGTTTCTTGCCCATTATGCCTTAAATCCAATTCACACATTAATCTTATACACTTATCTATGCAATTTTCCACTTCGTCATTCAAATCCTCATCCTCAAGTTGCTGCAAGAAAATATCATTCATTTTCATTAAATCATTTTTTGCATAATCTAGTTTGCATTTCGTTGAATTAACATCTACCATAGACACTATAGATTCGATATTTTCTTCAATGCCTTTTATACTTTTTTTTATCCTTTTTAATTTCTTAATTAAAGTTTCGACTTCCATAATTGCTATTCTTTTATCTATATCTTTTCCCAAATATCTTAGTTGCAATATATGGCTACAAGAAACTTATGAGTTGCCTTTTTTTATTTAAATTTTTACTTAGCTTTTACTTACGTTTTATCGGGCTCGAGTTGATCAATGTATTATCCTTGTGCCTAATGTATGATTTTCTTTTACTTATAAAACTTAGATTCTTAATACATTAGATCAGTAAAATCATGAGGCAACCATCTCGAACTTTTACCTTACTTTATTTCTCCAAAAACAATTGTGAACAACAAAAAAAGGTGATGATGATAAATTCAATGAATATTTACAGAATCACAGAAAAATTATATTAAAAATTTAACTATGATCATGAATACCCTAACTAAATTAAACAATAAGAAGAACCTATCATCTAATGATTTCTATTATTATTCAGTATTAATGTAAGGAAATTGGTCAATTAAGGGAATTAAAACAAAGTGACCACTATTAAGAGGAAGCCTCTTCCAGTGTGTATGGCTGTCCTTTAATTATACTGTCTAAAATTTTTGAAAAGTAAAAAAAAATGGACAAACCGTGGCTATAGTGAACCAAAAGCTCTGTCCCATTGGGGTTCACTATAGAGGGGTTTTACTGTAAATTATAATAAAAGAAAATTTACCGTAAAACCCCTCTATAGTGAATACCAATGGGACAGAGCTTTTGGTTCACTATAGCCACGGTTTGGCCATTTTTTAAACTTTTCGAAATTTTTAGACCGTATAATTAAAAAACAGCCATACAAACAGGAAAAGGTAGCCACTTAATAATGGTCACTTTGTTTTAATTCCCTAAATTGACCTATTTCTTTACAGTAATGCTGAATATAAAAAGAAGTCATTTGATAATAGGTTCTTCTTATCATTACCATACATGTTTATATATAAACCTATGTATTATTTAAAAATTAAGCCAAATCCACTAGGCAAAACATTATTAATTATATATTTAAAAGGTATAAAAGTATTTTCTGAACATCTTTCTCAAATAATATAATGCTAAATTTATTTGAAAAAATGCCTCTAATACCTTGTTGTTTGAAAGTGAAAAGTGAAATTTGAAAATCAGAATTGTCTTAAAATATCATTATTTCCATCAAAGGAATAAAGCTCCGTGTATTATGAATCAATTGAGGATGAATCAAAAGTATCCAATTCAGAAAAATTGAATGCGAAACATGTTGATATGATAGCGCGATCAGTAAAATTGTGAATAAAAAACGTCAATTTGCAAAAACAAAATTGGTGGTAAAACGACCGGCCAGGGGGAATATCTGCGAACCCTGAAAGAGTCATATACTTAACAAGAATTCCATTCTAAAAATAGAATTGTAGTGGTAGTTTTTGAGAATTTATAAGTCGATTTGTTTGTGGGCCATGAAACACAGGGGAACTGTTTTTTTTTTTTTTCCCTTCTTCTTTCAATTCCAGTTTCCACATATTCTTCTGAAGTGTATATTAAATTTTGTTTTTAACCTGTTATTCAAACAATTTCTGGCATTAAAATTATTTGGAATCATTTTTTAGCCTCGGTTAAACTTGATAGAATAATAGAAAATAGAACGCTTCTAAAGGGCATGCTGCCACTTTTTTTTTAGAACGTCATTCTTTGTTTCTTTTCTTTATTTTGGAAGCCATTTATATTTTTCTTTTATTTCAAAATTGTCGGATGCAAAGATATTCTATTAAATAAAAGTATAATGTGTAAAAATTTATACAGCATACAGCAAAATTAGAATGGAAATGAAAACAAACAATGCCACTAATTTTTTGTTTTGAAATTGCAGTCAGTGAGCTGAAACTGTGTTGAGAATAAGTTACCATCTGACAACCCTGCGGATTTATCGGTAAGGTGATCATCATTATTATTGTTTTGTTTACCTTAGGCTGGTGGAAGTTCCGGCATAGCTGTGATTGTTATAAGTTAGATAATGTTGCTTTGTAAATAGTTAAATAAATAAAATCATACATGGTGGCAGCTAATTGGCGATAGTGCCCTAAGCCTAATCGAAATCCTAATAAAAAGTAAAAATAAAAAGAATTTTTTTTTGCATAACGAAAAAAAAAAAGTAATGCAAAATATAAATCCTCCAGAGCAATTTAATTTTAACAATCCAAATGAATGGCCAAATTGGATTAAAAGATTTGAATGTTTTAGAAAAGCATCAGAATTAAAATTGAAAAAGGAGGAAGAGCAGGTAAATGCTCTAATTTACATATTAGGAGAAAAAGCCGAAGATGCGCTAATATCATTTAATTTAATGGATATAGAAATAAATAACTATGAAATAGTTGTTAAGAATTTCGAAGAGCACTTTATAGGTAAACGAAATGTCAACTTTGAAAGAGCACAATTTAATCGTAGATATCAGCAGGATGGAGAAGCTGTCGAGGAATACATAAGAGTGCTTCACAAAATGGCGGAAAATTGTAACTATGGATCTCTGAAAGAAGAAATGATTAGAGATAGAATAGTTTTAGGAGTAAAAAATCTGCAACTTTCAGAGAAGTTGCAACTAGAGCCTAACTTGACCTTGGAAAGGGCTATCCAAGCTGCTTGCCAGACAGAATGTGTGAAGCAACAACAGACTATTCTTCGGTCAACAACAATACAGGCTGCCAATGTAGACCAAGTCTATGAAAAAAAGTTACCACCAAGAAGGTTCAATTCTACATTTGGGAAAAGAGACGCTTCAAAGAAAAGTTTTTTTTTTTTTTTTGTTTATCCCTAGTACACGTGGTACAGGCCATGATAATCATGGTGGGTGGTGGGTAGTTACACTTACAAATGTGCCAGAGCCCCGTTTGGTTACTTGCACTCGCTGGTGGGGTTGGACTTTTGCAAGAATCGGGGGGGCCATTGGAGCATTTTTTTTTTAAACAGAAAAAAGTGTCCAATGCGGGGATCGAACCCGGGTCGTAGTGGTCGTAAACCAAACGGTTTAACCAGCCTTCCAGTAAATTTCAGAAGTGGAGCAAGCCTGAAAAATCTGGATGTATAAGATGTGATGCTTCAAAATTCCATCCATATAAAGACTGCCCAGCAAAAGAAGTTAAATGCCATAAATGTAAAAAGGTAGGACATTTTGCAAAGGTGTGCTGCAATAAGACAGTAGGACAAGTCACCCAAGGTGATGACTACCATTTTGTTGGTAATATCTATGAGAATGGACAAAACTCAAATGATTGGAAAGTTTATGTAAAAGTAGATAATATTAAAATACTTTTTAAAATGGATACAGGAGCGGATGTAAATATAATACCCCAAGAGATTTATTTTAAAAATTTTGCTCACAAGAAGTTATGCAAACCTGAGATTCAACTTTTAGGACCTAGACAGGTTAAATTGCATATAATGGGAAAATTCACAGCTTTGATAGAAAAAAGATGGGAGAAGCATCCCGGGAGAAATATTTGTTGTTCCTCAACTAATGCAACCACTCTTGAGCGGAAAAGCCAGTGAATCTCTAAACCTAATCAAAAGACTCCAGTCAATTGAGAAAAGAAATTCGCTTAATCCTTTCGAAGAATATCCAAAGCTTTTCACAGGACTCGGAACACTCCAAGGGAGCTACACAATTAAATTGAAGGATGAATCACCGCCTCATGCTATATATACTCCCAGAAGAATACCCATTCCACTTTTGAATAGAACAAAAGAACAACTTGATCAAATGGTTGAAAAAGGAGTAATTGAAAAAGTTGAGCAACCAATGGATTGGTGTGCTACAATGGTTATTGTGCCCAAACCGTCTTCTAATGATCTAAGGATTTGTGTAGATCTGACAGCTCTAAACAAGTTTGTTAAAAGAGAACATTATCCAATTCCATCAGTGGAATATACCCTGGCACAAATGGGAGGAGCTAAATTGTTTTCAAGACTGGATGCCAACAGTGGGTTTTGGCAGATACCCCTGTCAGAGGAATCATCTAGCCTTACAACCTTCCTGACCCCATTTGGCAGATACAGATTCAAACAGCTACCCTTCGGAATTTCTTCTGCACCTGAGGTATTCCAGAGAAAGATGAGTAATCTACTGGAGAGCCAATCTGGAGTAAATTGTCACATGGACGACATTGTGATTTGGGGAGCTACACAAGAAGAACATGATGAAAGGTTAAGATGCGTCCTTAGGAAGCTTCAAGATTCAGGACTGACCCTGAATAAAGAGAAATGCATCTTCTCAGTGAAGGAAATCAAATTTCTTGGTCACCTGATTACAGAAAGAGGAGTGTTACCTGATCCAAACAAAGTCCAGGCCATCAGGGAGTTTCCATCACCTTCAAGCATTTCTGAAGTGCGCAGATTCCTGGGAATGGTGAACTTCACAGGTAAATTTATACCAGACCTTTCAACTATCCTCTACCCACTTAATCAACTCCTAGTAAAGAGAAATGATTGGAGATGGGATAGTGCTCAGGAGGAAGCATTTGAAAAAGTGAAGAAACTTCTTTCAACTTCTCCAACATTAACATTTATTTATCCCAATCTACCAACTACAGTGTCTGCAGATGCCTCTCCATATGGACTAGGAGCAGTGCTTTTACAAAAATCTGAAGATGGATACCAAAAAGCAGTTGCATATGCTTCCAGGACTATGTCTGAAACTGAAAAGAGATGGGCTCAAATTGAGAAAGAATCTCTAGCAATAGTTTGGGCCTGTGAAAGATTTCAAGACTATCTAATGGGAAATACATTTTCCATTGAAACTGACCATAAACCTCTCATTCCAATATTTTCAACCAAAAATCTAGATGAAATGACACCACGCATACAGCGACTACGACTTCGAATGATGCGCTATTCATATAGCATTCATCACACGTCAGGCAAGAACATTGTTGTCGCTGATGCTTTGTCCAGAAGCCCAATTAAGATATCGCATGAGAAAGATCTGAAGAATGAAATCTGTAGTTTTGTTCAACAGATCACTTCATATCCTCCATTCAAGGATGAAAATATGAAAGAAATCTGGAATATCAAAATGAAGAGAGTGAGTGTAGAGAAATAAAAGACTATTGTGAAAAGGGCTGGCCTACAAAGAATGAGATTTCTGCAGAAGCAAAGGCCTTTTGGTTTCTCAGATATGAAATGTCTGTCATAGATGGTCTTCTAATGAGAAATTCCAAGATTTATATTCCTAAGTCCCTCAGATCAAAAGTTCTAAACAGCCTCCATGAGGGTCATCTTGGCATCGAAAAATGTAGAGGCCGTGCCAGATCATCTGTGTGGTGGCCCAGAATCAGTCAAGAAATTGGAGAACTTGTGAAGAACTGCCCAAATTGTATTGAAGAAAGATCTAATCCCCAGCAGCCATTAATTGTTTCTGATTTCCCAAGCAGGCCATGGGAGAAAGTAGGAATCGACCATTTTTACTTAAAGGGCAAATACTATCTTATAATTGCAGACTATTACTCTAGATTCCCAGAGTTGGCATTGCTGGAGGATCAAACAACACATTTAACAATTAAACATTGCAAGTCAATTTTTGCTCGCCATGAAATACCCGAAGTGGTTAGATCAGATAACGGACCACAGTTTGGGTTAGAATTCAAAAAGTTTGCAAAAGAATACGGTTTCCACCACATAACATCTAATCCCAGATTTCCTCAAAGCAATGGCTTCATCGAATCGATGGTGAAGAATATCAAACACCAATTGGAGAAAGGAAGAGATCCATATCTTTCTCTTCTTGGTTATCGAACCGCTCCATTGGAAAATGGGTACAACCCTGCTGAACTATGCATGAACAGAAAACTCAGAACAACTGTGCCGACATCACCAGTTCAACTCCAGTCAAGAATACCTGATCTTGAAAATCTAGAAAAGGAGAAAAAAATCAACGGCACTAAAAGAAAACCCATTTTGATATACATCATCGTGCAAGAGAATTGCCCCATCTGGATGAAGAAACTAGAGTATGGGTGAAAGACTTGAGAGTTCCCGGTGTGGTACTCGAAGACGCTGGAAGTCCAAGATCTTATATAGTCAACTCTCCAAAAGGAATTTTAAGAAGAAATAGATTCCACCTACTACCAAACCCACAGGGTGAAAAGATTGACATGGAAGATGAAGAGATGGAGTCTCCTGAGATTAGTCAGTGCTTCACATCTACTGGGGACAAAACTACTGGTGACTGTGAACCGAGGACATTCCAAAGATCACCGGAACCAGTAAAAACCAGGAGTGGACGTGTGATAAAGCCGCCAGACAAGCTAAACCTCTAGAAGAAAAGGGGGAGATGTGTTGAGAATAAGTTACCATCTGACAACTCGGCGGATTTATCGGTAAGGTGATCATCATTATTATTGTTTTGTAAACCTTAGGCTGGCGGAAGTTCCGGCATAGCTGTGATTGTTATAAGTTAGATAATGTTGCCTTGTAAATAGTTAAATAAATAAAACCATACAGAAACATGCTCAAAATTTTGTTGTTTTAAAATTTTTTTTAAATCACAATTTTAAGTTTGTTATAAGCATAGTATTTTTAATAGATTTTATCATTTTGGGGCTGAAAATAGGTTCGTTATAGGGGTAGTTCGTTATTTTAAAAATTGCAAAGTTCGTTATAATGATGGTATTTTCAATGAAATGGAATTGGGAATCGCCGTGGGTTCGTTACAGGATGAGCAGCGTTTGTACTTCATGTTAGGAGCGGCTGCACATGGCGTCTGTTCCTCATGTCAGAGGTGGCCATTTCATTTGGAGCTAAGTCGACCTGCCACTGAGTAGTGCTCCCAGTCTTAATGACAAAGGCAGACGCATTTTACTTTACCCAATCATGATGGTTGTCAAATCTCCCCACTACATATTATTGACTGTATTGACTCATCCATTGATGAGCTCTACTCTTCCCCGGCAGACAGCATCAAAAATCTCAAGCTTTACAAGCTTGATACCTTAGTGTGATTGAGTGGAGATAAGAAAGAAGAATAAGAAGATCCTATCTACACTGGCTTTAAGCTTCTTCATCTATCCTTAATGCTATTTATTTCCTGAATCCCCTCTACTGAACATACCCTTTCATAAAACTAAAACGATGTTTTACACTATCTTCCGTGACTATGACACTGTGATTGCCTTGTCTATTGATTGGACCTCACTGCAAACAACAGCCTTTCTATACTTATCGAACACATTTTTGAGAAAAATTATCAACACTAAGCCATCGTTAAACCTGTATCCTATTTTATATCTAATGGCCAGGAATCTTTTTTTTTTTTTTAATTCTAGGACTAGATATATATCTTTTCTCTGTTTAAAACCTTCTATTAATTAAAGGCATTCCCTAATACCACATGCTTTCTTAGGGTACAATATTTTCCATTTACAAATAATACTGTTGAAACTGCTATTTGTTACGGATACCCATCTCTTGAACCTCTTTTATGTACAAATATTTGCCTAATGAAACTGCCTGGGATTGCAGTTCACTAATCAAATACCAAACATTTTTCCAGGTAACTCAAAGTCTCTAAAATGTTTGTCAAATAATTTGACAGTAGAGAGGTGTCCTCTCTCTAGTGAGAGAGTGACTGCTTATGAATGTTCTACTGTATAAGTTGCTGTTATAAAAGGGGCTAGTATAACAAGGTTCCACTATACATATATAGGTTATTCAATCAACATTGGGTGACTGGTTCATGGGCTGTCTATGGTCAAAATTGTAGGGTTTTATTATTATATATTTTTAAAATTATTATCCCTAGTACTCGTGGTACAGGCCATGATTATCATGGTGGGTAAAAGGTGGCGACTGCTTTTACTGTAAGTGCACCACATGTCTATACATGTGGAAAGTAGTTCAATTTTTGCATTTACAAATGTGCCAGATCTCCGTTTGATTACTTGCACTTGCTGGTGGGGTTGCACTTTTGCAAAAATTGGGGACCATTGGAGCATAAATTGTAGGTATTATTGCAGGTAGATTTCTGAGCTGTTGAGACAGCCATAGAGCTCTTGGCCTTCTCTCCATCCAATGGGGATTGCTTCCAAAAAGTGAGATAACCCTTGGGTTGGTGCAGACATGCTCATGAGGAGTTCATCCTGGTGGCCAACTCTTTCCGCTACGCACAACACCAATTCCACAACAAACTCTTCTTTGGACTGGTGGACTTTGACGAGGGTCCTGATGTCTTCACCTCTGTAAGTCCCTCTTGGTATTTCTACTCTTGTTAATAGTGATGGTGGCACTCCAACTCTCTCTACCTATCAATATAATTTCTTCTTATACATACACTCAATACACTCATGGACAAAACTTAGGGAAGTTGTACCTTTTAGCATGTATATTGAGATTCAGACAATAACTGAAATATATTACAGTGACCTTTGCTGAAGTCACATGAAATAACCAAGCATGAACAGTCACTGTCTCCTTTAAATAAATAGACGACTGGCAACATCAAAGGCCATCCACTTCCTCAAGTTTTGTCCATGAGTGTATGTGTGTTCATAAGCCATATTATTAAATCTTTAATAAATGCATACATATATGGTCAACCCTGATTATAACAATAATACTTAGGACCAAGACTGTTATTATAACTACAGTTAAACTTAAAACTTGAGAAATATGGTGTTAGAACCAAGTTTCTATCATGATGTTCCAAAGTATACGCCAATCTAATACACTCTTTAAAACTCCTTTAAAAAAATAGACAACTGGGAACATCAAATACTTTACACTTCTAATACAAGGTAATAAGACCTAATCCAAATAATTTAATAGTGTGTGATGTTTCGGCAACAGCATTGTCACCATCATCAGACAAAAGAATAAATGAGAAAAATATCACAGCCATTATTTAAGAACTTGCGGTGATATTTTTTCTCATTTATTCTTTTGCCTGGGGGGTCGGTGGAAGGCTGGTTAAACCGTTTGGTTTTCGACCACTAGGACCCGGGTTTGATTCCCGCATTGGACACTTTTTTCTGTTTAAAAAAAAAAAATGCTCCAATGGCCCCCGATTCTTGCAAAAGTCCAACCCCCACCAGCGAGTGCAAGTAACCAAACGGGGCTCTGGCATTTGTAAGTGCAAAGTCGAACTGCTTTTCACATGTGTAGACATGTGGTGCGCTTACAGTAAAAAGCAGTCGCTAACTACCCACCATGATTATCATGGCCTGTACCACGTGTACTAGGGATAAGCAAAAAAAAAATTCTTTTGCCTAATGATGGTGACAATGCTGTTGCTGAAACGTCACACACTATTAAATTATTTGGATTAGGTCTTATTACCTTGTATTGAATACTGTATAGGGTCAGTGACCCTAAATAAAGGCTTTTTGTTGTTGTTTGTTGTATTACCTTGTATTATAATCTATAATCCAAATTGTGCTTTATTATTACTTTACACTCCCTTAAGTTTTATCCACGAGTGTACTTGTATATACAGTAAAACCCTTCTATAACGAACCTATATGGAACTGAACTTCTAGTTCACTATAGCCATGGTTAGGCTCTTTTCAAAAAATGTTTGAAAGCTATAATTAAAGGTCAGTTGAACTCATGAAAAAAAAGCCACCTCATGATAATGGCTGCTCTTTTTATTCCCTAAATTGACCTATTTCCATACATTAAAGCTGTACAGTAGAACCTCCATTTAGCAGACACCCCGCTAGCGGACACCTCTTCCTAAAGAACACTTTGACTCTGCAATTAGGTGTCCTTTAAGGGAGGTTCTACTGTATATCAAAATGGACACAATGATATCTACTTTGATGATTGTTTCTTTTGATCATTTAATTAGCATAAATGCACCCTTTTATGTTAAATTTTAAAATTAAAGTATGTCTTATGCAAATTTTATTTTAATTTTATATTAAAAGATATTATTTTATTATATTGCACACTAATACAAATATTAATTAGAAAAGTCTGTAATACTTTGTAGTCTGAAAGCATTCTTCCCACAAGCCATTGCTGGTTTCCACCCTAGTTCTTGGCAAATAAGAATTGCCTTTTGTTGCATGTTTATTGGGATGTTTTAAGCCTAGTTTGAAAACACTAACCTGATTTAGAGCACTTCTTCTAGAAGGGAATGCTTAACACGTACAATCGCAGAAAAATATTGCGATTAATTCCTCTTTGTAGCAATTTTTTAATACCCTTCTTATTTTCCTTATTAAGTGTAAATGCTCCATATATATTTAACTTGTTTTTAAGTTCTGTCTATATTGTTTCACTTTCAAAAGCTTTGATAATGGCAAATTTTGTCTATTGGTATCTAGTTAAGAATGACTTTTTCTTTTTAGATGATAATCTTGCCATAGATTGATTGATCTATAGAGGTCCCGTCAAAATAGACATAAGAATTAAGTGTCATCTCTTCTGATTTTCTCCACAAACTAGCGGCCTCTGGTTGGTGACAAAGCCACCACACCATTGAGTTGTGCCCATCTGGAGACCATGGTTTCTATCTATGACTCTTGCCAGTCCAGGGCTGACATAAAACCCACAAGGGATCAAATAAAATCTGCCAAAGAGCTGGTGTTGTTGAGGCTTTGTCATCAACCTGAGTCCACCAATTTACAGAGATGGTCAAAAGATGGCACTTATAGTTCTAGTGTCTATTTTCACAGGAGAAGCAACCTTTATTTTTATAGATCACTAGACGGGTGACCCGGGCTTCACCCCGGGATTGACCCGTGTGCATATCTACCCGAGTGATATATATTTAGATAAGATTTTTTAAAATAATTGTTTGTTATTAGCATTATCTATTTGTTTGCATCAGCATAATTTAATCTAATCTTTGATAGAGGGCGCTGTTCGTGAGCTAAGTAGAATAATTTGAATATATAGTTTTAATAATTGATTTATATATATTTTTTAAAATAGCCTATCGTCTTCCCCGTTTTTTTTTTTTTTACCTATGTATGTAAATTTTGGTTTGAATTAGTGAACTACTGCAAATTTGTATACCGGACATACAAACATTGATTTTTATATATATAGATATCCTCCCAGCAAAATCCATCTATATTTTTGCCCTTACCACTTTACCTGCAAAACACCTCTTTGGCAGATTGTGAGGATGTGATCCCTTGTGGATCTCATGTAATATACTGGTGGTAAAATAAAAAAGACACATCTCTCCTGAATGTCTAACTGTTAGTTGCTGATGGTTTGCCACATCTATGGGGATAAGTATCTATTAAGCCTTTTCTTTTATTCCTGAATATTGTATAATCCCTTTCTTTATTGTTATATATTTATTGGTATATGTGTTTTTAAATGGGGAACACACACAAAAGCCTTCATTATGCATAATTCCCCATAAGCACAAGGTAATAAGACCAAATCCAAATAAATAAATAAATAGTGTGTGACTTTTCGGTAACAGCATTGTTACCATTTTCCGTTCCTGTTACCGAAATGTCACACACTATTTATTTATTTGGATTTGGTCTTATTACCTTGTGTTTATGATCTAAAATCCAAATTGTGCCTTTTCATAATTCACCATAAGGATTCTCTAAAGGAAAAATGTGAAAACAAAAAAGTAAAATCTATTCACACTTAATAATAATTAATGCAGATGATATATGAGACAGTCATATATACAGATTTGTAGTTTTTTTAGGCATTTCAGACATTCACAATAGCATATAAGCATACTTTTTTTAGTTTATCAAAATTTTGGAATAAATAAAAAGGCAAATAAGAGATTTGTTCTCCTCTAGTTTATAGCCCTTCCCTCCCTGAGTATAAATCACTAAATCACCCCTGTGTTGTTGTGTGGTAGCTTGGGCAGAATTCCGCTCCCATTTTCCTGCATTTCCCTGAGAAAGGAAAACCCAAGAAGGCGGACCAAATGGACATCCAAAGGTGAGAAGGAGACTTTATTATATTGTCCCTATTAAGTAGATGGATGGGTTGGTTACTTGCTTACTCACTCCACAACTGCACCATATCCACAAAGATCAAGTTGTTTACACCGCAGCACACTCTATACAGTAGAACCTCCATGAGAGTACATTATTGCTACAGGAGGCCTCTTACAAAGGACAGTTTTCATTGCCAAAATTAACATTTTTTACCAATTAGCTGTTCCTCTGGTAAGAGGACACCTTTCTCCTAAGGACACTATGGTTCTGTAATCTGTTGCTGTCCTATACAGAGAGGTTCTATGATAAGGCACAATTTGGACAGGTTCTACTGAGGTTCTATTGTATTTTCAATAATCCACACACAGCCTCAACAGGACTATCTTTTTTTATTTTTGCATAAATAGGGAAAAATAAGGAGACAAAGATATATAGCTGTAGATAATTTTTTTTTTTATATATAATAAAAAAATACAATTTTTGGATTTAGAAACCTAAGGTAAAAAGACCAAATTCATTAATTTTAATTTGGTCTTGTTACTTTTTTTTTCTTTCAAATTATTGAATAGATACCAAAGAGAGAGGGGGATAAAAATGCGGGAAAAGTGAAAACCTTATGCTCTGTATGTCAACTAAGCGTCTGTAAAAAACATTTCTTAATTATTTGTGAAAACTGTAAATAGATTATATTTAGAATTTTTAGAAGTCAAAATCTGTATATTAACATTTGTAATCATTAAATAATCTTTCAAATATTGATTTAATTCATTATTTAGCGCTTATTTCGTAAAGGTACATATGTGGGTTGAATCTACCCACCTCGTCCAGTTACGTAAGAAAAAATCACCCGTCCAGTTAAGGGTTAAGAGGAAGCCTCTTCCAGTGTGTATGGCTGTCCTTTAATTATACCGTCTAAAAATTTTGAAAAGTAAAAAAAAAAGGCCAAACCGTGGCTATAGTGAACCAAAAGCTCTGTCCCATTGGGGTTCACTATAGAGGGGTTTTACTGTATATAGCTTTTGAGAAAATAAAAATTCTTCAACTGTTAGCTTTTGACCATTAAGATGAGACAAACGGCATATTCTCTGTACAATTTTGACGTGACAACGTCTTAAATTAGGTTGCGGCTGGGAGTCACTTATGAAAAAGTGTAACGCCCGGTAACGTTACGATGAGTCACCGAACGAGAGTGCTGCGCGCGCAGCGCTAGAGAATTAGGCGCATTGAATCAGCGCATGCTTGTCTCTGTCTTTGTCTTTCTCGAACGTTCTTGGCGTTGGAAAAACAAGAAAGCGTCATAATACAAGTTCACACGTGTGGTTAAAGTATCGTCAGCTGTGTCTGTAGTGAAAATGTGGAGTGCTTAGATTCGTCATTTACAACAACTACAACAATAAAGGTAAATAATTGTACACTGATATTTCATTATCGTAAACTATGATTGATTGATTAATTGTTAGATTGACACAAAAGTTGAGAAACTGAGTTTATAGGTTATGTCATACTATTGATAAATGTTGATAGTGTTAAGTAAATTATTAGTTTAAAATTAATTAATTAATTAATTATTATTTTACAAATTTTAAATAGTTTCAAATTTATTTAGCAAAAATTTGAACCTTCGATCTGAATAAATGTTTTGATTCTCGAATTGATTCTTTAAAATTACAAATATTAAGAAAAAGTGGCAGATATAAGAAAACTTTATTTAAACTGTGTTGAGCAAAAATTTTAACATCTAATTTAAGTAAATGTTTTAATATTCAACTTCATCATTTACAATTACAAATTTTATTTAATTTCAAATTTATTTAGCAAAAATTTGAACCTTCGATCTGAATAAGTGTTTTGATTTTCAAATACCAACGCGGCTGGTGGAGTGGCGATCTATCGTAAATTATCATCGACATCTACGGCGGAAGTGTTCCAAGTTGCGATTACAGACGTAACTCGTGTCATTAAAACCAAGGGTGACATGTGCATGACTGAAGTTACTTGCTTCGCCGCTAATACTAGCTTCAAGTTTATACTCTGTGCTGTATATATTCATCCAGGAGCTAGTATGCAGGATATTGGAATGTTACTATGGCAAGGACTCGGTCCGTACATTCACAACAGCCAGTACGTGCCACCGTTCGTGCAAGTTGATTCTAGTATACCGATTCTTCTGTGTGGTGATTTTAACAAAAACGTAAAGCCTGACAACTTGTTTCTTAAATTCATGAAAAATACGTATAATCTTGATTGTGTATCAAACGTTTCTAAGTCAACTACGTTAAAAGGAACAACTATCGACTTGACTTTCGCAAGACACATTACAGCAGAAACACTTCCTTTCATTTCATATTTCTCCTATCATCGTCCTATCCTCAACAAAATCACTCAAATAGGAATTAGTTAAGTTTAAGTTTACATGTACAATGTTTTAGTAAACAAAATATATTTCTATAGTTAAAATTTGTGCAATTCTTATTTTCATTCAATTCCTTGTTCCTATTGTGCAATTTAATTATATTCATATCAATAAATATTCTACCGTTGTCACGTAAAATCTTCGCCCGTAAAACCGACTTTACAGGCAACCATTGTTTTATTATTTTTATATATATATTTACATTTTTACTATGCTAGGAGATAGACAAGACACCACCACCACTATGTTAGGAGCGGCTGCACATGGCGTTTGTTCCACATGTCAGAGGCGGCCATTTCATAATGGAGCTAAGTCGGCCAGCTCCAGTGAGTAGTGCTTTCAGTCTTAATTACAGAGGCAGACTCGTTCTACTTTATCCAGTCATGATAGATGTCAAATCTCCTTTGATGAGCTCAACTCATCCCTAGCAAACACCGTCAACAAGTTCTACAGGCTTTTGATACCCTAAAATGATTGCTAAGTGGAGATAAGAAAGAAGGAGACATATTTACTGCTTTTAACGGTCATTTTATTCAGTGTTGATTTTATTTAATTTCCTTTTTATATATACATATATAATAATATTTGGAAATACGTAAAATAAAATGGCCTGTGTGGGAGTACAAGGAAAGAGGGAAGATAGCCAGGTTAACAAACAACCCCCTTGGTAAACAAGTATCACGACTTCATTCTCCCCTAGGGGACTGATCTTCCTTAAAGCGGCTAGACGGGATGATCAAAGGCAGTTCTCACCGAGGTGGCCTCGACGCCGGTTGTTCTAGGGGTTGTTCTGGGACCTTCTATCTTTCCTCCCCGATCTATTTCCTCACGGGTTTTTGCCTCTGGATCCTGTCTCCTGTGTGTCCTTACCACCCATCGCTCAACACCCACGACTGCTTCTAACCAACATGCCACACTGCATTCATCCAACAGCATAAACTACTACTACATTACTACAGAGAGCCGACAGGATGAACAAGGACAAGAACCAGACCCCATCGGAGGTAGGTCAGGTCGACGAGAGAGTGGAGCTCTCCTCCGCCCCAATCACTCTGGAGAACCTGGTAACCCAGCTCACAATTGCCTTACAAAATCTCCGCCCAAAGGCCCGTCAAGACTTAGAGGTGCCCAAGTATGACGGTACGTATCCAGCACAAAGCTTCTTCGAGACCTACGACAACCAAGCAGACCGAGCTGGACTCTCCGCTTCCGAAAAACTAGACAGACTGCCGCTGTTCCTGGTCCAACAGCCCTTGCAATACTTCCACCAGCTTCGGCTGGACACTCGGAACTACTTCCAGGCGAGAGACACCTTGCTGGATCTCTACCCCTCGACCAGCGAAGTCACCTACTCGAAATACTTCGCCCTGCGCCTACAAGATCAGTCCTTAGAAGAATATTACCGCACCAAGACCGCCATGGGGCTACAACTAGGCCTGCCCCAAGAGACTATCTTGGAAACCTTGACCGAAGGACTACCCTTCGGGGACCAACAGTTAGTAAGGATCATACTGCCAACCTCCCTAACCGAGTGGTATCAAAGGGTAACAAGGATTCGGGAATATACCCAGCCCACGACCCGCCAAGCGAGCAGTGGTCCACCTTATATCTCGGGACCATACACCAGCACCCAGAGATTTCCACCCAGGTCTTCCCACGGTGCAAACAGCCTGCCATCTTCACCATGTCGGTGCTGTGGCCAGAATCATTGCAACAAACAATGTCGTAAACAACCATTCGCCGCCGACAATACTCTCCTCCACCAGGTACAGACCCCTGAACAGAGGTCTTCTCGCCGGGATGCGCAAATCCATCCCATCGAGCAAGCTATTACAAAACCAATAGCCACGTCCCAAATTTTTCACGTCGCACCTTCTCAAGTCCCAATTGCACAGACTTCCCAAGTCCCAATTGAACAGACTTCCCAAGTCCAAATTGAACAGACTTCCCAAGTCCGAATTGAACAGACTTCCCAAGTCCCAATTGAACAAACTTCCCAAGTCCCAATTGAACAGACTTCCCAAGTCCCAATTGAACATACTTCCCAAGTCTCAATTGAACAAACTTCCCAAGTCCAAATTGAACAGACTTCCCAAGTCCCAATTGAACATACTTCCCAAGTCCCAATTGAACAGACTTCCCAAGTCCCAATTGAACAAACTTCCCAAGTCCCAATTGAACAGACTTCCCAAGCCCAAATTGAACAGACTTCCCAAGTCCGAATTGAACAGACTTCCCAAGTCCGAATTGAACAGACTTCCCAAGTCCCAATTGCACATACTTCCCAAGAGCCCACTACCCCTGATCTACATGAGCTGACTGTGGAAGATGAGATGTCCAAGAACCCTCAACATGACCACCGCCTACTGTTAGAGGACACAGACCTCAGTGACTCTAGCACGCCGGACAAGCGAGACAACCCCAGTCTCAGTGAGGAGAAGTGCTACGAGAGCTTTAGTGACTGCGATCCAACGCATCCCGACAGTAGTAGAGTAATGCAAAACCCCACTGGGACAATTGCTTCCAACAACGCCGTCCCCTGCCAGTCTACGCCACCACGAGCGGATCAAGCCGCCTACGTCCCGCGGACTCGTCTACACGCCATGTATGGCAACCACATTCCCCATCGGGACTTTCCAACATGAACCAAGGTTCAATCTGCGACCCCGAAGCTCTCCAAGTCTTCAACACAACCCAGCTTCGAAGTCCAACAGAAACCCATCAACAGTGAGTGTTTAACTTTATTTTTATTTCGTCCGTTTACATTTTTGCTTGTTATATATATCACATCCATGTTAGCCCACTTTTAGCACAGTTTATGCTCTAAATAACTTATCTCATATCAATTTTAAAACCATAATATGCCCATTTTATGTTTAAATTTACTTCATTTATTTAACTATAATTCAATTCCTTAAATTGCTTAACTTTAAAGAGTTACACATTTTTAAAAAGTAATATTTACTATTAATGTCCCCTTAATCAAACTGGTCACCTGAGAATAACCCCAAATTTACAACAACTTATGTGTAGTACTATCACATCATGACAGAGCGTGAACTTTTTTTTATCAACTCAACCAAATTATCTCACTTTTCATTCACCTGTGACCAATTTTTTTTTTTTAAATCGTGTCCACACTGTAGTACCATTTCTACCTGAAACTATCATAAACAATGTATCTACTGTATTTGAATAGCAGTTCAAAAAATATACTCGCTCGCCAATATACATTATACATACGACTTTAAATGGGCATGGGGCATATCAATCTTTTTACATAAAAATTATTTCTTTTTTTTGTTCAAACATGTTAACCAATATGTATTTAGTCTTTTATTTTTATATATTCATCCTCAACTTTTTATTAACTCCAATACAATTTCAAGTTCACCTCGACCAACTTTTATCTTTTATTATTATTTATTGTTAATTTTAAAATCTCATTTAATTAAATCCCCACCACACACACACTTTTTTCAAATTTCAAAATTTATTTCAACTTTTAAGTCACTTTTACTTATGTTTCTTTTTTTTTTTTTTTTTTTTAATTTGCCTTTTATATTTATCATACATATCTCTCATTTATAATTCAATTGATGGACAATTTTCAGATATCATGCCACAACCTTTCAAGCTTACAATGCCTTATTGTCTTCTTAATAACAGGTTTTCTCGAATTTTTCTTATCCTTCACCATCGCTCTTGAAAAAAAAAAAAAACTCTTGTTCTTTAATTTTTCGTACATCAACTTATGTTTTTTATGAACCAATGGTCAATTTTTTCGCTGAACCTCTCAGTCTTTCTGCAGTGTATCTATTCCTACATTGAAACTTAGGTTCTGAAAGTCAAGGCTTTTTTTTTTTTTAACCATTCGACCTCAGAGGTCTTATTTTTTGTCAATTGACCGCAAAGGTCGACTTTTTTTTTTCACTCGACCCCGAAGGTCTTTTTCACGTACGTGCATGTCCATTATTTGTTTAATTTATTAATTTTAGTGTCATCAAGAGAACCGCACATAAGTTGCCTGCTTAATCATTCTCCTTCATTCTAAATTATCTCTGTAAAATGTCTCAATACGTTTTGTTGACGAATGCTGCAGAGATGACTATTTTCTCCAGCCTCTTTCTAATGGCTTTCTTTATTCATTTTACAATGTTGAACCACTTACTTTACAGCTCTCTTACTTTCAACCTTTCCATTCTCTTCACCTCCTCATTCACGTATCCATATTGTACATAGCTATGATTGTCCATACCTACACTCTGTACCATATTAACCTACACATAAAATTAATTTGTACATAGCCAAATTATTTCCCACCCTCAAAGAATTTCCTGCACAAATTCTTCTTTGAAATGGGGGGACATCTATAATAATATTTGGAAATACGTAAAATAAAATGGCCTGTGTGGGAGTACAAGGAAAGAGGGAAGATAGCCAGGTTAACAAACAACCCCCTTGGTAAACAAGTATCACGACTTCATTCTCCCCTAGGGGACTGATCTTCCTTAAAGCGGCTAGGCGGGATGATCAAAGGCAGTTCTCACCGAGGTGGCCTCGACGCCGGTTGTTCTAGGGGTTGTTCTGGGACCTTCTATCTTTCCTCCCCGATCTATTTCCTCACGGGTTTTTGCCTCTGGATCCTGTCTCCTGTGTGTCCTTACCACCCATCGCTCAACACCCACGACTGCTTCTAACCAACATGCCACACTGCATTCATCCAACAGCATAAACTACTACTACATTACTACACATATATATATATATATATATATATATATTATTAAAATAAAATTGAATACTATATAAACACTTAAAATATAAGAAAATTGCGATATACTTTTATAAAAATATCTATGATATGGCACAATTTGGATTATAGATTATAAACACATGGTATTAAGACCAAATCCATATAAATAAATAGTGTGTGATGTTTCTGTAACAACCCTGTTACAGAAACTTCACACACTATTTATTTATTTGGATTTGATCTTATTACCTTGTGTTTAGGTAAATATCTGAAACCCCTAAGCAATAAGTTTCTTTATTATAAATAAATAAATAATTAAACTTATATTAGGTAAGGTGTTTAGATATTTCTATGATACTATAACCGTTTCCAACTGTAAATATGTAAATAGAGCTCTTTTGCAAATTGTACATAGAATTTGCCTTTTATTTGTCTCCTATTAGCCATCAAAAAGTCAGTTGTCTTCTTCTTTCTTATCTCCACTCAATCATATTAAGATATCAAGTTGTGACCCTTGCTGGTGTCTGTTTGACAACCATCATGACTGGGTGAAGTAGAATGCATCTGCCTTTGTCATTAAGACTAAGAGCACTACTCAGTGGCAGGCCAACTTAGCTCCAAAAGAAATGGCCGCCTCTGACATGAAGAACAGACGCCATGTGCAGCTGCTCCTAACATGGAGTACAAACACTGCTCATCCTGTATCCCTGGATCAGTAGCCCTTACAGGGTACTATCAGCCAGGCCAGCTGAGGTTTTTTAGTGAGCTTGTTACTGCTCCCCCTCCTCCTTTTTCATCCGGACTTGGGACCGGCAAAGGCGGAGTTGGTAATATTAGTCAAATGTACATTTAAAATGTGGAAATGTAGATGACTGCTGAAAGGGCCATTTCATCTAAAATTTCTGAGGATGGCCTTAAATAGAGTCAGAGCTCCACATCCGCCTTGTGGGGGTCACATTTCACCATAACACCATCTATCAAATGGATGAAATTAGAAGTACATAGTTGCCTCTCAATTATTTGCTTAATATAATTATTTTATTATTATTATTATTATTATCCCTAGTACTTGTGATACAGGCCATGATAATCAACAACAACAACAAAAAGCTTTATTAAGACCTTTTAGTCTTATACAGATTCTCCAAGCAGAAATGTTGGATACATGCATGAAAAAAGTAATAGTACCTTAATGGTAATATGATATTAATATACAGGAAAAATAATATAAAGACAATCAAGCTAATAGATTAGTCTTGGTAAATTGGAGGAAAATAAATTTATTATACATGGATTTACCACAAATTCACAGCAAATGAAGGTAAAAAAGCAAAAGCTAATTACAATCACTATTGAAATAATGAAATTTATACATTGTAATTGAGATAATTGAGCTCATAAACAGATTTGAACAGGCCATAATAAACATGGTGGGTAGAAGTCCGCGACTGCTCTTACTGTAAGTGTACCACATGTCTACACATGTGAAAAGTAGTTCAATTTGCATTTACAAGTGTGACAGAGCCTTCTTTGTTTACTTGTACTCTCTAGTGGGGTTGGACTTTTGCAAGAATCAAAGGCCATTGGGGCATTTTTTTTTATTATTATTATTTTTTTTTTATTAGAAAAAGTACCCAATGCGGGATTTGGTCCCGGGTCGTAGCAGTCGAAAACCAACGGTTTAGACCACCCTTCTACTGACCCTCAAAAAGGCATATGGGATATGCACTTGGGATAAGTACAAAAAAATATATTTTGTTTTTCCAGTCCTGGAATATGCAAATTAGTATGACAACTTTGCATATTCTGGTGTTGGGATCATGACATGGCAACTATATTGTGGTAAAGTTTATTTGGATTCACAAAATTTTGTCGAAACATATGTAGACCAAACAAACAGCAATCCTCCAAAAAAAAAAGACCTCTGAGAAAACCCCAATTAAACAACTTGAGGAATAAGCAACAACAAACAAACAATTTTTTACTTTTTTTTTCATATAGATGAATGTCATGCTTTAAAAAAACCAAAGGGATATTTTCAAACATGTGCAATACCAAATTGGTGTTTTCCATTAAAATTATTGTTATCATTGCATGTCTAATCCTTTTATGTATTTCAATTTTTGTTATTGATGCCAATCTTGCTACAGTTGACCCTCACTATAACATCACTTGGAATCAATATTGTATGTTGTTATACCCATGTTGTTGTCATAACCTGGTTGATACTCTTTGAATTAATGATGTTATAATCAAGTTGCCGTTATAAAATGATGTTCCACTAAATTATGTTTATATATACAGTGAAACCCCTCTATAGTGAACCCCCAATGGGACTGAACTTATGGTCACTTTGTTTTAACCCCCTAAATTGGCCAATTTCCTTACATTAATACTGAATAATTATGTGAGCAATAGTGACCCCGAAATTATTCGAAAAAGTAAAAATAAAAATCGGGTAAAAAGTTTCTTTTAATTTTGAATTTGCAAGCTTTCGAGCAAATATCTTCTTCTTTCTTATCGCCACTCAATCACACTAAAATATCAAGCTTGTGAAGCTTGAGACTTTTGATGGTGTCTGCCGGGGAAGAGTAGAGCTCATCAATGGATGAGTCAATACAGTCAATAATGTGTTTTGGGGTTGCAGGCTGAGAATTGCACTTAGTACATAGTGGGAAAACCCTGCAACCATTCTGGAAAGTCATTGTCCGTAGATGACCAGACTTAAGTCTGGAAATCAAAGACTTGTTCTCTTGGGAGGAGCTCTTCAACGGGCTGATACTCTATGTACAATCTCTAAATACTCTTTATACAAAATAATTGAAAACTTTTGTTATTGGCATGTGTTCTCGCAGGCCTGCATCAGACTGTTTCCAGCTAAAGTAATAGCTATTATACTGGGATGAAATATATATACATACAAATAATAATTAATATTTGTCGGGTAATTGTTATATTGGGTTGGGATCAAATATCATTTGATGATAGGTTCTTCTTATCATTATAACATCATATACCTCTATGTACACAAAGTAATAAGACCAAATCCAAATAAAATGAGTGTGTGAAAAATGGTGTCAAGGAGATTTCGTCCAAGACCAATGAAATTTCCAATTTAACTTTTAATTCCAAACTTACCCGCAATGAGGGTTAACCCATCACAGTTTTTAACAGTCGAAAGCCATTTTTCTACCAGTTTTACCTGGTTCCCAGAATGGTACACTTCTGGTAAAGTGGTGACATTGATTAGAATAGGGCCATTATACTAGCCTTTCATCAACACACTATTTAAATACAATATAATATAATATGACTTGTGATTGTAAAACAACATTTGTAAATTATCCCGCATGTGTTTCTTTTGAATGAAAAATCAAATTTATTTTAAGGAGAAATAACGATTATTTCTAACCTTGAGATGAAGTATGAAAGGATGAATTGTGAAGAGTAATGATAAACGGAAAAATAAAAGTGTCCATTATATTGTATTATAAATTTCTTTGTGTATTATTTATGAACGGAAAAATATGTCCAGGGTAGCCTAGTGGACATAGCATCTGCCCGGTAAGAACACTGTGGGTTCGTTTCCCATCCCTGGACACTTTTATTTTTCCATTTATCATTACTCTTCACAATTCATCCTTTCATACTTCATCCCTGGGGTTAGAAATGATCTTTATTTCTCCTTGAAATAAAATTTTGATTTTTCGTTCAGAAGAAACACATGCGGGATAATTTACAAATGTCGTTTTACACTATTTAAATATTTAGATTTGGTCTTATTACCTTGTGTTTATAATCTATAATCCAAATTGTCCCTTATATTTTATCTCTATGTCTAATTTAAAAAGCAAGACATATCCTAGGCAAAGTTTTATTTTTAATTATATATTGTCATATGATAAAGTACAATTTGGATTATATATTAGCTATAATCTATAGCTACAAGTAAATAATGCCAAATTCAAATAGATTAATTGTGTGTGATGTTTTGTTACAGAATTTTATCCTTTTGTCTGATGATGGTAACAATGCTGTTACCCAAACGTCACACACTATTAATTTATTTGGATTTGGTCTTATTTTCTTATAGAAAAATTTTGTCATATTATATAATGCAAAGTTGAAAAAAAATGTCTCTAATTCCTTGTTGCGTGAAAACAAATCTTCAAGCATTGCCCCTTTCAAATAGAGTTGATAAATATTTTTTATTCCATTTTTCCAGTTTTCACATATTCTTCGGAAGTCTAGATTTTGTTTTGAACCTGTCATTCAAACCATTTCTGGTTTTAAAATCACCATGACAGGTTCATGGCAGGTTCAAAACAAAACGAAAATTAGAATTCGGAAGAATATGTGGGATATGGAAGAAAATACTTATTAGACTCATTTGAAAGGAGAAATGCTTGAAGAGTTGCTTTCAAACAACAATGTATTAGTCATTTTTTCAGGTGAACTTTGTATTATATAATATGGTGAAAACGATGTTATAAAATATATTTTTTAATATATATTTGAATATATAATTAATGAAGCTTTGCATAGGATTTGTCTTGATTTTTGAATTAGACATAGAGGTACATGTATGCTAATGATAAGAACTTATCATCAAATGACTTATTTTATTATTCTGCATTAATGTAAGGAAATTAAAATAAAGTGACCATTATAAAGATGTAGTCTTTTCCTTTGTGTATAGCTGTCCTTCACAATTATAGGATCTAAAAATTCTGAAAAGTAAAAAATAATAGCCAAACCGTGGCTATAGTGAATCGAAAGTTCAGTCCCATTGAGGTTCACTATAGAAGAGAGTAGTTTCTCTTTGTAGTTTCCCTTCCTTTGCCCTGCTTGCTGAATTGGCAATCTGTTATCAGCAATCAGCTTATCACCGTGTAAACATGCACTTCATTTTACTTTACAACGCTCAAGTTAAAAAATCTTACAGCTCGCCCACTGCCCTTTTTTTGGGCAAACAACACTTTTTCAAGTGTTGGCGAATAGTTCTTCAATAGTTCTTCAAGTTGTTGTATATACAGTAGAACCTCCCTGTAAAGGACGGCACCTAATTGCAGAGCCAAAGTTTACTTTAAAGAGAAGTGTCCTCTTACCAGAGAGTTGCTAAATAGTAAACATGGTGTTTTAGGCGATGAAAACTGGCCTTTATAGAGAGGTGTTCTCTAGCGTGAGTGTCCTCTCATGGAGGTTCTACTGTATATATTTCAGGCATTACATTTTTTTAAATAAATTTTCAATGCCTTCATGAGATCAAGGTTTGAGTTGGGTATTACTAGAGCATATGAAGTGTCATTGCCCTATGTGGGAAGAGATCCACTGGTGTGTCTCTGTAAAATTTATCCAAATGTTCTACAAAGCAATTGTAGAGCTGTTAATTCAGATAGAAAGGAGGAGACTATAAAAAAAAGACAATGTGTTCTAGGGCTATACTTTTTTTGTTTTTGCTTATCCCTAGTACATGTGATACAGGACCCTGATTGGAACTCAAATTAAGCATACTCCGATCTTCAATGCCCCCCCCCCCCCCCTCCATTTTTACACCAGCTCTCAATCCCACCAATTTGTGTCTCTACATGCAAAGTTGAACTGCTTTCTACATGTGTAGATCACATAGGGTGAAAGGCAGTTGGCACCTACCCACCAAGATTATTAACTGGCCTGTACTGTGTGTACTTGTGATTTGACCCTGGGTTTGTTCCAGGATTGGATTTGCCGCTGAGACCATCGCCAGGTGGATTGGTGAAAGAACAGACATACATGTAAGCCACCCCCTCTCTACACCCATATGTTGTGTTGAATAGAAATTTAACTTTTTATAATGTGAAACTTGCATTTACTCATGGACAAAACTTAAGGAAGTTGTACCTTTTAACATGCATATCGGGATTCAGACAATAACTATGAATGATATTACAGTGACCTTTATTGAAGACACATGAGATAACCAAGTGTGAACAAAATTGCCTATGTCTTCTTCATAAAAAAAACAACCAGCAACATCAAAGGCTATCCAATTCCTAAGTTTTGTCCATGAGTGTATTTAGAACTAGCTAAGTATGCCAAAATTTATCTATTTATATATATTTTTAGAACAATTTGCATTGGATTAACAATATTTTTAAAATGCATAAAATTTGCTCTCTTATTCTGATACAGTAGAACCAAATGGACAATACCTAATTTCCCATTAAAATTGTCCTATAGAGAGAGGTGTCCTCTTGCCAGAAAGCAGTTAATTGGTAAACTTTGGATATGAAAATTAAGGTCTCTGCTAACAGGAGTGTCTGTTCATGGTGATTCTACTGTAATTAGGTCAATTTTCTGCCTAATTAGAAGATCCATATTAAGAGTTGTTGACTGTCTGTTTACTGTTGACTGAATATTTACCACATGCAGTAAAACCTCCCTATAGATAGCCCCATTGGGGGACTGAACTTTTGGTCCACTATAACCAAGATTTGACTTTTATTTTTACACTTTTCAAAATTTTTACATCTTATAATTAAAGAAAGGTCACACATACAGAAAAAAAAAAAAAAGGCCATCGCTTAATAATGATCGCTTTTTAAAATTCTCTAAACTGACCTATTTCCATACATTAATGCTATGTATCAACACAAAGTAATAAGACCAAATCCAAATGAAAAAAATAGTGTGTGACCTTTCAGTAACAGCGTTGTTACCGAACTGTTGCACACTATTTATTTATTTGGATTTGGTCTTATTACCTTGTGTTTATAATCTATAATCAAATTGTGCCTTATCACTGGTCTAAGTCGGCCTGCCACTGAGTAGTGCTCCCAGTCTTTTAATGACAAAGGCAGATGTATTCTACTTCACCCAGTGTGGAGATAAGAAAGAAGAAGACTATGTATCAAATTAAAGGACACAACAAAAAAATCCTGCGAAAAGATTACCTACCTTATTATTTAGTTAACATATATATAAGTTTTTAGGTCTAATTTACAAATCAAGACAAGTCCTCTAAGCAAAGCTTTGTTAATTATATATTAAAACTAGACGGGTGACCCAGGCTTCGCCCCGGGATTGACCCGTGTGCATATCTACCCGAGTGATATATATTTAGATAAGATTTTTTTTATATAATTGTTTGTTATTAGCATTATCTATTTGTTTGCATCAGCATAATTTAATCTAATCTTTGATAAAGTCGCTGTTCGTGAGCTAAGTAGAATAATTTGAATATATAGTTTTTTAATAATTGATTTATATATATTTTTAAAATAGCCTATCGTCTTCCCCGTATTTTTTTACCTATGTATGGAAATTTTGGTTTGAATTAGTGAACTACTGCGAATTTGTATGCCGGACATACATACAAACAAACAAACAAACATTGATTTTTGTATATATATAGATATTAATATGATGCATTAGCGTGCCATCTGTTTTAAGAAATTTGAACTCTTTTTGGCATGTAGGATTCTTTTTTAAAATAAATCGTATTTTCTACTGCCCTTGCTGCAATGATAAAAATAATGGGAGGGCCTGTGGCTCATCAGTGGTAAACCCACCCAGTGGTTTCGCCAGTTTAAATATTAAAATAATCATTTAAAAACAATTTTACCATATTACAATCTAGAATACAGAGCTTACTTGAAAATGTTTTTAATCCTTTGTTACTTGAAATCTTTTTCAAATATTGCCTTTCAAATAAAGTTAATAAGTTTTCATAAAAGGTAATGATAAGGCACAATTTGGATTATAGATTATAAACACAAGGTAATGAGACCAAATCCAAATAAATAAATAGTGTGTGAAGTTTCAGTAACAGCGTTGTTACCGAAATGTCACACACTATTTATTTAATTTTGGTCTTATTACCTTGTGTTCATAAAAGGTAATAAGAGACCAAATTAAAATAGTGTGTCTCATTACATTTTATATTATTACCTTCGATATTTATTGCCTTTTATTTATAATCTTTAGTTCAAATTGTACCTTATCATTAATGTTTTCTTCTTCCATTTCTCCCCAAATTCTACTGAAGAATAAGTTGGGTCTTAACAGCCATTGCTGGCTTCAAAATTACCATTATTCATGGCATAAAAAAATTGCCTTTTTGTTGCATCATGGACCTTTTATTTTGATGTTTTCGGCCTAACTTAAACTAGCTAGATGTTGAACACTTCTGAAGGGAATGCTAACATGTATGATCACAGCAAAAGTTGGGGTTGATTCCTCTTTGTAGCAATTTTCTGGCCTTTTCTTTGGCCTCTTATATTAGTAATGTTACATTTTCTTATTTTAAACTTGTTTTGAAGTTATCTGATTGCATTATTTTACTTTCATAAGCTTCAATAATGTATTTTTACCCTAATGTTACCTTTTTAAGAATGGATTTTCCTTTGCTCTTTTACTTTACAGTAGAACCTCCATGAAAGGACAACCCTTTTATAAAGGACAGTTTTCATTGCCAAAATTACCATTCTTGCTAATTAGCAACTCTCCAGTAAGAGGACACCTCTCCCTGAGGACACTTTTGCTCTGAAACTAGGTGTCCTTTACAGAGAGGTTCTAGTAACCTTTTAAGAGCAATTTGTCTTTTTTTTATTATTATTATTCATTTTAAATTTGATGACTGAAAATATATTCCTTTTAAATAAAGTATAATGAAAACGTTTAGAAATCATGTAGCAAAAATTGAACGAGTGTGGATGTAAGCAAACAATACCACCAAATTTATTGATTTGAATCATGGTCTACAAGATGAAATTTTTCTATTATTAAAAAACGTTCAAGTTGGAAATTTTAAATTATTTATTAGCTTTTCGTTTTAATTAGAATTTATCATCTTGATACTTATATTTTAGGATCTTTATAAGGGTTGTTTCTTATTTTAAAAAACTCAGAGTTTGTTAAAATAGTAGAATTTTCAATGGAATGAAATTGGGAATTACTTTAAACACAAGGTAATAAGACCAAATCCAAATAAATAAATAGTGTGTGACTTTCTGTAACAACGCTGTTACCGAAACGTCACACACTATTTATTTATTTGGTTTTGGGTCTTATTACCTTGTGTTCATAATCTTTAATCCAAATTGTGCCTTATCGGAATTACTTTAGGTTCATTATAAGGGAAGGTTTGCTATATCCTGGGTTCATATCATCCAGGTTGTACTCTATGTATATATAATCTCTAGAATTGATGTCAAGTTAGGTGAGATCCGCCCCATCTCTCTAACTCAGAGTTGTTGTTTTCCTCTAGATCCGGGTGTTCCGGCCCCCCAACTACTCGGGCACCATTGCTGTCTTTGTCCTCTTTGCCCTGATTGGAGCCCTGTTGTACCTACGTCGCAACAATCTGGACTTCCTGTACAACAAGACCTCCTGGGGCCTGCTCTCCCTGGTAACAACTGTCCTACACTGTCAGCTGTGATGTCACTGACACTACTGGCTTCTGCAGTGTATCGTCTTTGCCATGACCTCGGGACAGATGTGGAACCACATCCGGGGGCCTCCCTTCATGCACAGGAATCCTCGCGGTGGAGTGGTGAGTCCTTTCTTTCTTCCTTGTCATATAATCTGCTCCGGTGATGCCACAATTCTGTATTCTGTTGTTGTTGTTTCTCATTGTTGTGTAAAGATTACATGAATTTCATGAGTTCATTCTCCTTGAGCTGTTTTATGATAAGCAGCAGCCTCTCCCAAAGGTCCTGTTTAGTGCATCTAATGCAAGCCAATGTATTCTTGTAGTTTTAGTAACCATCAGGGTGAAGTACCACCCAGTTATGATGGTTGTCAAAGCTTGATACCCTAATATGATTGAGTGGAGATAAGAAAGAAGAAAAGTAACCATCAGAGTAGATGGAAGAGTTGATATCAACCATTGATTTTCAACAACTTGGATCAAATTAATTAAATGGCTCCCTATTCTTGCAAATGTTCAACCCCACCAGTTAGTGCTGGTAACCAAATGGGGCTCTGACATAGTAATAAGTTTAAAAGTCTGATTTCTACATATATTTACATGTGGTGCACTTACAGTAAAAGTAGTCACTAACTACCCACCATGATTATCATGGTTTGTACCACGTGTACTTGGGATATGTAAAAAAGGAGTAGAAGGAGTTATTGCATGAGTATTAAGACACAGTGGCACAATGCTTACATCCATATAGTTCCAAGCATAAATGCAAGGCAGGTTAACTCTTAAGACAATTTGAATAAAATTTGCTAAACTAAACCTAAAACTATTCTTAAGCATTTTGATAAGGCACAATTTGGATTATTGATTATAAACACAATGTAATAAGAACAAATCCAAATAAAGAAATAGTGTGTCACGTTTCGGTAACAACTCTGTTACCGAAACGTCACACACTATTTATTTATTTGGATTTGGTCACCTTGTGTTCTTAAGCATTTTCTAATGATCTCTTAATTTGGGATGTTTAACACATTTAACCTTTATGGGCTTAAAAAATTCCTTAGTGAACACTTTGGACAAAGACAGGTGATTTCTAAGCTACCAGGCTATCATGCTTCAGCTGTTTATACACCAAGTTGGAACCAACAAGCATATGCACTTTCTCAATTATATAGAATGTAACCTCTTCAACCATTTTTCTTAATCTCAATTTACTTTAATTTAACAAAGATAAGGGACAATTTGGATTATAGATTATAAACACATGGTAATAAGACCACATATCTAAATAAATAAATAATGTGTGATGTTTCGGTAACAGCGTTAATAAGGCACAATTTGGATTATAGATTATAAATACAAGGTAATAAGACCAAATCCAAAAAAATAAAAGTACACACTATTAATTTGGATTTGGTCTTCTTGTGGTAACAATGTTGTTACTGAAACATCATACGCTATTTTTTTATTTGGATTTGGTCTTATTACCTTGTGTTTAATTGAACAAACTATAATTCAACACTGACTTTAAATTCAACTAAAAATTGTTATATCTTGAGGTGTGGAATTATAGAAGTTGGAGACTGAATGAGTTGTTGATATTCCCACAGCACTTGGCTGGTTTTGAAGAGGTTCTACAAGCTAGCTGTGTAATATGATAAAGGGCAGAATTCCACTACAGTAAAGTTACCTCCATGAGAGGACACATCTCCCTAAATGGGAGAGAGGTGTCCTCTTACCATAGAGTTGCTAATTAGTAAATATTTGTCAGTGAAAAATTTCCTTTGTAGAGAGGTGTCCCCTCATGGAGGTTCTACTGTGTATATCAAATTTCAACCTTCAACTACGATTTACAATTCCACTGATTTGCAATACATCCATGAGATCAGGCTTGATGAGCATGAACTCATGGAATTTGTGTAATCTTTACACAAGGTGATAAGAAACAACAACAACACAATTCTACAGACTAAACACAGATTCAATTAAACACCTTTCCCTTGAGTTTTTGAATTAAATAGGTTTTATCTAACAGAGAGCTGTGGTGTTGCAGGCCTACATCCACGGCAGCAGTGGTGGCCAGTTCATCTTTGAGACCTACATTGTCCTGCTCCTCAGTATCCTTCTCTGCCATCCCCATTGTGTAGACTGTCTACAACTCCTGTAGATGATGCTAGTGGTGTCTTGTCCATGGAGCAGATCGGTCCATGCACCCTGATCACAATACCGGCCAACTGAGGTGCCTTGTCTGTATGGATATCCTCTTCTGGATTGATGTCTGCCATATAGAAGGCTGCAAGGATGGCCGGGCAACTGTATACAGTAAAACCCCTCTATAGTGAACCCCAATGGGACAGAGCTTTTGGTTCACTATAGCCACAATTTGGCCATTTTTTTTTACTTTTCAAAATTTTTAGACCGTATAATTAAAGGACAGCCATACACACTGGAAGAGGCTTCCTCTTAATAGTGGTCACTTTGTTTTAATTCCCTTAATTGACCAATTTCCTTACATTAATACTGAATAATAATAGAAATCATTATATGATAGGTTCTTCTTATCATTAACATACATGTACCTCTATCTCTAATTTAAAAATCAAGACAAATCCTATGCAAAGTTTTATTAAATATATATTCAAAGATATGAAATGATTTTAAAACATCAATATCACATTATATAATACATTGTTGCTTCAAAGCATTCTTCAAGCATTGCACCATTCAAATAAAGTTGGTGTTTTTCTTCCATTTCATTTTCCCACATATTCTTCTAGGTCTAGATTTTGTTTTTTTTTTAACCTGTCATGCAAAACATTGCTGACTTTAAAATCACCATAGTTAATAGCATAAAAATAGTTTTTGTTTGATCACGGGACCATTTATTTGGATTTTTTTTTTAGCCCTAAAACGTACGATCGCGATCGCGGCAAAAGTTGAGGTTGATTCCTCTTTGTAACAATTTTTAATAGCTTTATATTTTATCTTTTATAATAGAAAAGTTATATTATCTTATTTTAATATGTTCTTAACATTTTGCCTGTGTTGTTTCACTTTGAAAAGTTCTGAAAAAGGCTTTTTTTTTTAAAGAAATAATGCTTTTGTTTTTAAAATGCCTTTGTTTTCTTCATTTTGGAAGCCATTTGTATTTTTATATTTCAAATTTAATGGATGAAAATATATTCTATTCAATAAAAAGTATAATGTATTAAAATTTATACAACATACAGCAAAAATAAAGTGCAAAATTCAAAACAAACAATGCCGATAAATTTATTGTTTTGAAATCACGATCCGCGAGCTGAAACATGCTCAAAATTTGGTTGTTTTAATTTTTTTTTTTAATTACAATTCTAAGTTCGTTATAAGCATAGTATTTTAAATAGATTTTATCATTTTGGGACCGAAAATAGGTTCGTTATAGGGGTAGTTCGTTATTCTAAAAATCGTAAAGTTTGTTATAACGATGGTATTTTCAATGGAATGGAATTGGGAATCGGTGTGGGTTCGTTATAAGGGAAGGTTCGTTATATCCAGGGTTCGTATTAGCGGGGTTTTACTGTATATGGTCCGGAGTGAGTTAGGTGTTGTAACAGCTATTGCAGTTCCTGTAGGATCAAGTCATGTCTGGGTTTATCTTCATCCTTTTAAAATGACCTGTTCTGATTCTTGAAATTGTGAAATGAAACTCCTGGAGATACCTCCCATGACAGTAGTTCTATACGCAAATATTATTTATTTTATCTTTAAAAACATTTTAAAAATTTTATGGCTCTTTAAAAAATTTAGAAATTTTGTAAATTATAATTTTTTTACTCTTCCGACTCGAAAGGTTGCCGACCCCTGGCTTAGACAAAAAATATATAACTACCAATAATATAAAATAGCTTTAAAATTCGGCAATTAAAAAATTGATATACACCAACAATACCATATAGGATTGGACAAAGGCCCCTCACGTAGTAGATGGTCATCCTATGTCTAGGTGAAGGACAGGCTAGTAGACTCACTCTACCCTAGATGTCCATAAGTGCAGATGTTTCCTTAACCCCGGCCCTAGATGCCGGCTTTGTGGTTGGCCTGGTGCTGCTCTACGAGGCTGCGGCCTCCAAGTCCGATGCCAAGAAGAGGAAGAGTGAGTCCACCTCTAATGTTCCCTACACCACTATGGCTGGACTCTGTGTGTGTGTTCCAGTCATGGCCATGACGGGGATCTTCCTGGTGGTGATCATCTTCAGCATCCTCCTGTCCATCTTCCGTTCTAAAGCACACGGCTATCCATACAGGTGAGTTCTGTGTTGTGGGGGGGGAAAGCTTTTTCTTCTTTTCTTTAAAGAGGAAATCTTATAATACAAAGTATCCTTTTAATATGGGTTTGGTGAAGTAGTGGTTTAAACATTGGTTTTCGATCACTACAACCCAGGATCAAATCCAGCATTGAGCTTCTTTTTTTTTTTTTTCAAATTAAAAAAAAATGCTCCAACGGCTTCCTATTATTGCAAAAGTCTAGCCCTACTAGCAAGTGCAAGTTACCAAACGGGGCTCTGGCATACTTGTAAGTGCAAAAGTCGAACTGCTTTTCTAAATATGTAGACATGTGGTGCACTTACAGTGAAAGCAGTCAACAACTTCTACCTACAATGATTATTATTTTCTGTACCATGTGTATTAGGAATAATAATTTTAAAAAGAAAAAATATATAAAAGTTTGTCTTATAAGATTTGGTATTTAAAAAAGGATGCTATATTTTATATATTTTTTATTTTTAAAATTATTATTCCTAATACACATGGTACAGAAAATAATAATCATCGTAGGTAGAAGTTGTTGACTGCTTTCACTGTAAGTGCACCGCATATCTACCTATGTTGAAAAGAAGTTCGACTACAGCTCGAGGAGCATGAACTCATGGAATTCGTGTAATCTTTACACAAGGGGATAAGAAACAACAACAACAACAACAGAAGTTCGACTTTTGCACTTGCTGGTAGGATTAGACTTTTGCAAGAATAGGAAGCCATTGGAGCATTTTTTTTTTTAATTAGAAAAAAAAAAAAAATAGCTCAATGCTGGATTTGATCCTGGGTTGTAGTGATCGAAAACCAACGTTTAAACCACTACTTCACCAAACCCATATTAAAAGGATACTACTGATACAACCTCTGATGATAATTCTTTATATTTTCACAACATTTCAGTCAATATCAGCCCCTTCCTGATCAGAATTGAAAATAAACATAGAGCTCTGGTTAAAAACCTATTTTAAAATGAAACTGTATTTTTTATCTGAGCACCAGAATTTGAATGGTGAATGATATTCAGTGAAATATTATGAAACTCAACTTGATGGACACTAAAAATGATCTTGCGGCCAAGCCAGCAAAATTGCTAATGTGTTACAGAATATTGCCATGCAACTATTAAAATAGCTTCTTTTTCTTTCTTATCTCCATTCAATCATATCAGGGTATCAAGCCTGTAGAGCTTGTTGATGGTGTCTGCTGGGGATGCTGAGTAGAGCTTACATCCATAATGGGTGAAGTAGAATGTGTCTGCCTTTGTCATTTAGACTGGGAGCACTACTCAGTAGCAATTCACTGACTTAGCTCCAAAAGAAATGGCCGCCTCTGACATGAGGAACAGATACCATTTGCAGCTGCTCCTAACATGGAGTACAGACTCATCCTGTATCCTTGGATCAGGAGACTTTACAGGGTACTCTATCAGCTGAGCCCAGGTTTTTAGTGAGCTTGTTACTGCTCCCCCTCCTCCTTTTTCATCAGGGCTTGGGACTGGCAAAGGTGGAGGTAATTAAAAAGGCAGTGTTTTATTTATGTTTTTTTTTTGCTTTACCTAGTACACTTGTTACAAACCATGATAATCATAGTTGGTAGTTAGCGATCGCTACTAATATAAGTATACCACATTTCTAAACATGCAGAAATCAGTTAAACTTTTGCACTTACAAATGTACCAGAGCCCTGTTCGGTTACTTGCACTCACTGGTGGGGTTGGACTTTTACAAGAATTGGGGGCCATTTGAGTAGTTTTTTTTTTTTTTATCAGAAAAAAGTGCCCAATGCGGGAATCAAACTCGGGTCGTAGCGGTCGAAAACCAATGATTTAGACCATCCTTCCACCGACCCCCGTTTATTAATGTAAGATATGTACACTACTGTAAAGCCTCCCTACAGCGCCATGCAACCATTTTTAAAATAAAATTAACACTAATTCAACCTGTCAGAACCCAAGGAGCTAGGAGTATCCCTATAGTTTAAGCAGCCACTTTGTATAAATTGGGGGGGTCAATGGATTAGTGGGATAAATTGCTGATTTTCAACAGCCAGAGTCCAGGAATCCATCATTGGGAACTTTTTTCTGAAATAACAAAGTTTATTACAAAAGTCCAACCCCACCAGAGAGTGCAAGTAACCAAATAGGCCTCTGACACACTTGTAAGTGAAAAAGTCGAACTGCTTTCCACATGTATTGATAAGTAGTGAACTTAATACAATAAGCAGTCACTAATTACTACCCATCATGGCCTATACCAGGGGTTGACAACCTTTTGAATCAGAAGAGTCAAGAGTTACAAGTTCCAAAATTTCAAAGTTTTTAAAGAGCCACAAAATTTGCTCTTGCTAACAACAATAAATAGTATTTTCATAAAGTTTATTTTATTTATGCGGGTACTACACACAGCTTCACATCCAAAGAGCCGCATGTGGCTTGTGAGCTGCAGTTTGTCGACCCCTGAGCTATACAGTAGAACCTCCCTGTAAAGGACACCTAATTGCAGAGCCAAAGTGTCCTTTAGGGAGAGGTGTCCTCTGAGCAGAGAGATACTAAATAGTAAAAATTATAATTTTGCAAAGGAAAACTGTCCTTTGTGGAGAGGTGTCCTCTAAAGGGAGGTTCTACTGTACCACATTTATTAGGGATAAACAAAACTCTGTATAACCTATATATGTCTTGTAGAACGAAGTTTGAAAATTATACCGTAAATGTTTCTTTTGAACAAAAAAAAACGAAATTTATTTTAAGGAGAAATAACAATTATTTTTAACCTTAGGGATAAAGTATCAAAGGATGAATTGTGAAGAGCAATGATAAATGGAAAAATAAAGTATCCAAGGATGGGAATTTATCATTACTCTTCACAATTCATCCTTCCATACTTCATCCCTAAGGTTAGAAATAATCGTTATTTCTCCTTAAAATAAATTTCGATTTTTCGTTCAAAAAAATTTTGAGGTATAATTTTCAAACTTCGTTCTACAATCATATAAGCTGCATTATATTGTATTATAAATATATCTAACTGTGAAAGTGTGTGTTTTGTAGCTTCCTCTTCAAATAGTCAACACCACCACCACCGCCACCATTCCCAAGACAATATCAGTATAGTATTTCTCTCCAGGATCTGTACCATAATTTATTATCTTTGTTGTACAATAAAGGTCTCTCTCCAAACTCTAGGATCTGCCTCCCTCTCTCTTTCCTGATTCTCCTTTATAGATCTTCAAATAACTTACACCCATCTTACATTTATAAATCCCATTCTCACAACTTAACAGATTAGACTTCACCATGCTTTTCCTGTCTTAGAACAGGCCATCTACGTCCAATGATTTTCACAAGTGGATCCAAAACCTTTCCGAATTGCACCAAATGTCAAGGATTCTCCAGCGAACCCAGAACACATCATGCAATACATCGGGCATTGCCGAACAGACATCTACACCGACCCAGCTGTGGTCATCGAGGCAATAAAGAGGCATGGCCTTCAGGATCTGGTCTAGACTTGAAGTCCAGACCTGGGACAAGAAAAAATAAAAAATAAAATCCCATTTAAACTGCTGGGCTTCCCACTCAGTGTATAGAATAGATGGAAATTTTGCCGGTAGGATATTGATCTAAAAAGACAAAGGTCGCCTCTACAGTCAAAATAGACATCAAAGCTAGATGCCATCTATATTACGTCTAGCTTTGATATCTATTTTAACGGGAGAGGTGACCTTTGTCTTTTTAGTGCTTAAAATATATATTTAATATCTCTGTCTTGATAAGGCACAATTTGAATTATGTTATTGTTTCTTATCCCCTTGTGTAAAGATTACATAAATTCCACGAGTCCATGTTCCTCAAGCTGTTTGATGATAAGCAGCAGCCTCTCCCAAAGGTCCTGTTTAGTGCATCTAATGCAAGCCAAAATGTACAATTTAGATTATAGAATAGATAGGTAATAAGACCAAATCAAATTATCACACATTATATGATAGTAACAATACTGTTACTGAAATGTCGCACACTATTTATTTATTTGATCTTATTACAAGGCCATATGAATTTAACTGGTGAAGGTATCCCAAATGAAGTTCTAGACCTGCTTAGCAAAGGTTATAAATATGCTTTAGGGGGAAATCTGATACAAAAAGAAAAAATGGATATTATTTCAAAAACAGAAGAAATATGCAAAATTCTTAACCCTAATGAGGCAGCAAATATTAGATTTGAAGTTACTAATACACTAAAACAAAATTATAAATCAAATACTATAAACAAAAAATTGACCTCCAAACTTAAAGACCTACAAACAAAATATGTAATAACAAAATATGACAAAGGGAATTGTTTTATTGAAAAAATATAATTATAAACAAAAAATGCTTTCTTTATTGAATAACAATGGCACCTATTCTCCTATACAAAATGATCCAACAAAAAACTTCAAAAATAAATTGAATACCATACTTAAAAACTGGATAAATAATAAATGTGTGTATTAATTACAGGCTTTTAACCAAGTTGAAAAATTATGATGCGCATGTTCCCAATATATATGGTGCTCCAAAAATCCACAAGCCTAACTGTCCATTACGCCCAATAGTAAACAATAGACCTTCACCGACATATGCCTTGGCAAAATGGTTAGCACAACAACTAAAAATCTAACAATATTTTAATGAAAATGAAATTGTTAACTCATATGAATTCAAAGAAGATATTATTGACATGAAGCTAAATGGAATTCAAAGAATTATATCTTTAGATGTTGAATCCATGTTTACTCTCTCTTCAATCCCTATACCCACAATTATGGATGCATTAAACCATGTGATAAAAAATACAGAAATTAATAATTTTCCAAAATCTGAATTTTTAATTGGAATAGAATTTTGTTTGAAAACACACAACTTACTTTATTTATGGTGACCAAATATATCTCCAAATGAAAGGTGCAACAATGGGTAGTCCAATATCACCAAATGCAGCTTGTATTACTATAAGCCAATTAGAAATTAAAGCTCTAAATTCACTTTAAAATGATGCTTATTATTTTAAAAGATATGTGGGTGACTCCATTTTATTTATTAATCAGGGAAGTGAAAAAATATTTTTGGATACTTTCAACAATCTATTGCCCGATATATCAATTACTCTCTATGGAAGTAGATAACAACAAATCAATAAATTTCCTGGACATGAACTTATCATACAATAATAACAATATTACAACCTCTATATACAAAAAACCAACACATACAGGAACTTATTGGAACTATAGCTCACAGCACCATTTCAGCCAAAAAGTAGGATTAGTAAAAGCTCTTATATATAGAGCTTTTACACTCATTAATGATACAACTAAAAGATATATAGAAATTAACAACATCAAAAAAGAACTAATCAATGAAGATTTTCCCATCAAATTGATAGATAGAATAATAGAAGACATGAACCAAAAATATGAGAATAATACTTTAATTCAAAATCTAAAGTGTAAAAACAAAGAAGCCAAATTTATCACATTGCCATTTATAAACCAAAAATTTGCAAGAGAGAGAGAGAGAAATTTTACTAATATATTCGAAAAGTATGAAAAAATAAAAATTGCATGGAAACCATGTAACCCTATCTCTCAATATATCAACAATCATAAGAACACTCACTTACCAAAAAGAGCAGGTTTAATTTATGAAGTGAAATGTGACCAATGCTATGTAGGACAAACATCCAGAACTTTGAAAGAAAGAATGAAAAACCATGAATATGCTCTGAAATGGGATAAAATTGAAAATTCTGCACTTGTAGAACATAGAAAAATCACAGGACATAATAATTTTAACCTAAAATAAACAAAGATACTAGATTATGAGAAAAATTATTTTAGGAGACAATTTAAAGAAGCATTTTTCATTCAAAAGAAATGTGCTACAATTAACAGAATGGAAGAAAGAGTAAATATAAATGATATTTATAGATATGCTTTTAATTATATTTGAAAAAAAAATTGGGTTTTTTCCACTTTTAATTCTAAGAATAATATTCTGTGCTTCTCAGATAAATATCTTCTTCTTATCTGTTATCTTGTTTACACACTTGATAACAGTAACTATTTAAAAACATGCTGTGTGCCCGGAAAAATCTCTACCGAGATTTGTGCGGGCGAAGGCAAGCTTAATTCCTGTGGTAAAATTTCTCATTCAGTACTTTTGTCTGAAGATGGTAACAACGCTGTTACCGAAACGTCACACACTATTTATTAAAAGCTTTTATTTAACTTGCCTATCTGTCTGTCTGGATGTCTGTCGCCAAATCTTGTAATCAATTTTTAATATACTTATAGGGCACCTAGAAGTATGAAATTTGGTACACATGTTCAAACCTGTGACAATGCTAGCTGACCAATTTTCAGACTTCTGGGTTGTCAGGTTGGCCAAGAACGGACAAATTTCCAAATTTCCTTTCATATTTTGTATATTTAATTTTAATATGCTTCCAGACCATATAGAATAATGAAACTCACAATACTCGCTCAGTCCAATTAATCATTGACAGATAGACAGACATACATTCATTTTTACATATAGAGATTAGCAGTAATTAAACGTAACAGTAAGAAAATGTTGATTTTAATATATGTAAATAGAGTCTCTTAAGAAAGACCACCTAAAAACATGACTCAACTTGTTTCTCCTGTAGGTGGTCTCTCATTGGAGATTCTAATTGATATTAAAGAATCTCTAATAGACCTTTAATAAGAGACTGCCTCTTGGAGAGACGGGTTAAGCTACGATTTTATGCATCCTCTCAATGGAAGCTCTACTGTATCTACTTTTTCACACTGTTTGGCATAATAAATGCCATTTTAACCATTTTGAATGTGTATCAATCCAGTCTATTTTTTGATATTTTATAGGCAAAATCACTTCATTTCAATTCATAGGGAATTCTTAACTTTTTTTTTTTTTGTCTTCATTCAGCTTACTTTCTATTATATTTTAAGCCACTGTTCCATTATACATATTTAATACCGTATACACTGTTTTACCTTCAAAAATGTCATTAATAATTTGAATACAGACACATTGAAAACCTTCTTAATAATGATAATAATTTTAAATAAAAATGTTAATGGAATTTGGGAAATAAAACGAAACGAAAAAAGGAAATCTGACAAAAAATAGCTTTATAACTTTCCCCAAAGTTCTAAATGGTCAAATAGCAAGTGGCTATATAAATAAAGTTATACACAAAGATAAAATATAGATTTTAAAATAATTTTTTTTACTTAATTTTAATGCATTGTAAATTCTTCATCTTCAGGGTCATTGGTAGTTATGTGGAAAATTTGGTTAAGTAGTTTCTGAGTTTATCGATAAACAGACAGACAAATTTTGATTTTTATATATATACTAGACGAATGACCCGGGCAACGCCCGGGTTTTACCCGATTAAATGTTTTTATTCAAATAATATTCGTTACGAATATTCATTCTGCTCGAATGAATGTTTTTCTGTTAGAATTTTGTTCCTGCGTACAAAATAATGAACTGGTTTCACCCGTGGTCTCTGCTTTTTGGAATTTTTCCCGATATAATTATGTATCTAATAATCAAACATGATACAGCAATATCGTCATCATCATTTTCTGACTAAAAATATATAGTTTTAATAAAAAAAAGTTAAAAATGTAAAAAAAAGTTCTTCAAATGAAAAAAAGAAATAGGCAAAAATACTAATCAAAATGCAGCCGAAAATTTTCGTCAGGTTTATAAAAAGCGACATGCAAAATTTGGTACCAATTGGTTCAGTAGTTTTTGAGTTTATTGCGAAACAGACAGACAGACAGAAATTGACTTTTATCAACATATATAGTCACGACCGTCATGGGTTCTGTCACGGATGCGCGCGCATCATCATTATGTTGTTGTTGTTGTTTCTTATCCCCTTGTGTAAAGATTACACGAATTCCATGAGTTCATGCTCCTCGAGCTGTTTTATGATGAGCAGCGGCCTCTCCCAAAGGTCCTGTTTAGTGCATCTAATGCAAGCCAAAATGTGTTCTGGAGCTGCAGGTACCAAACTACCTTTTGGGCAAGTGGGATAAATTTTGTTATTATTTTCTATCTTCAATGGCTTGAGATGGCCTGTTCTAAATCTTGTTAGTGTTGTTTGATGCTGTCTATTTCTGATGTTCAGAGCTCCTCCTGGGTTCACTCCACTGTACCAACTGTGCTTAGGTGGGATCCTCCAGTTCTTGTTTATTTTTGTTTTGGCTATTGTTTCTATTTCTTTAAAAGTAAGTTTATTTTTCTGTGGCAAGGGTTCTTTTGTGCCTTTTTTCGCTAGCACATCAGCAGCTTCATTGCCTTCAATGCCAACGTGTGAGGGTATCCATTGAAGTTGAATTTTTGAGGTTTTTGAGAGTTTTTGGAGATAACCAATTATGTTCCTGCTTACTTTGTCTCTAAGTTCCCCTGTGTGACTCAAGTGTTGTATGGCACTTCTACTATCAGTAAGAATCCAGATATCTTGATAATTAGTATTTCTGAGGGATTTTAAGGCTTCATAGATGGCTATAAGTTCTGATCTGAAGACTGAGCAAAAATCTGGGTTTCTTCTGTTCATTTTCTCAATGCCATTTGTGGTTTTGATGAGACAGCCACTGCCAGTGTGTCCTAGCTCGTCTCTGCTACCATCGGTATAGATAGTTATGGCATTTTTAGGAATGTTATTAATTATTTCTAATGATAATTGTTTTAAGTATTCTGGATTTTGGTATTGTTTGTTGGTGGGTTCATTTAAAGTGGCATTAAAAATAACATTTTGTAGTGGTTTGCATGGAGAAATTTTTTCTGCTAAATAATTTTTTTCCACTTTATATTTTAAAAATTCATTTCTTTTGGCCAGGTGTAGAGGGCCTTCTTTTTTGAGTCTTAAATTGGATTCCCAATTAAGTATGTAATTGGAAGTTCTGTGTTTGTTTCCATAACTCTTGATTTTGTTTATATATTTTGGCAGATTGTAGCTTCTTCTATCCTTTAAGGGCATAATGTCTGCCTCATAAAGTACAATATCATTAGGGCAGGTATTTCGAAGACCTGTAATAATTCTAGCTGCACTTAGTTGTATCCTTTCCAGTGATTTTAGATTTGTTTCAGATGCTGTACCATAGATTTGATATCCATATTCCAGGATAGGTCTAATTAGAGATGTATAAGTTAATTTTAGTGTGGTTGCATCGGCTCCCCACTCTCTTCCTGAAATATATTTCAGGATTTTTAGTCGGTCTCTTCCTTTTCTAATAACTTCTTCAATATGTTTACTGGAGTTAATTTCTGGATCCAGGGTGTAGCCAAGATATTTAGGATGTTTATTATATTGCAATTGTTGTTCTTTCAGAATAATTTTTGGTCTTATTTTGTATAGTTTCTTATCGGTAGTAAAAAGACAGGTTTCAGATTTTTGGGGGTTAAATTCTAATTTATGTTCATTAGCAAATTTTTCTAGGTGGAAAAGAGTCTTGTTCAAATCTCTTTCAGCTTTTTTCCAGTTAGTATTGCTGCTCCATAGAATAATGTCATCAGCGAAAAGTCCAATATTGGTTTTATGTGAAATTTTTTCTTCTATGCCTGCAATAAATAGGGTGAAGAGAGTTGGGCTAAGGACTGATCCTTGTGGTAATCCTTGGTACAATTTGAAGGTTTTAGATAGAGTGCCATTATATTTGACCCTGATGTATCTATTTTTAAGGAAATCATTTATCCAAGTGATAGCTTTTCCATCAATTTTGAAATGTTTGTATAATTTTGTAATTAACTTGTTTTTCCATACCTTATCAAAAGCTTGTGTAAGGTCTAAAAAAGCAGCTATTGTGTGGTTAGTTGGTTTTCTGTTTTGTGCATCTTTTACCTTTTGTGTGAAAAATAAGAGTTGGTCTATTGTCCCATGTCCTTTCCTAAATCCATATTGTTCTTCTGGTAAGAGATTTCTTGTGTCAAGGTGGTAGGTAAGTCGTCTGAGTATAATTTTTTCCATTAATTTGCAGCAAATACTTGTGAGGGAGATAGGTCGGTAGTTTTTTGGGTCATCAGCAGATTTGTCAAGTTTTTTAATAGGAATTATTGTTGCAGTCTTCCAGTCTTGAGGCAATTTTCCAGTTTTCCAGGAGTTATTGAAAATATCAAGAAGTTTTTCTTTGCCATTTTTGCCCAAGTTTGATATCATTTGGCCATGGATTCCATCTGGCCCAGGAGTTTTGTTCAGGTCAGTGTTTTCTAATGCATAATCTAGCTCTTTCATATTGATTTTTTCATGGAAAATATTATAAGTGCTAGTGACGTTTTTACAGTCATGGATAATCTTGCGGGCCTTTTTTTCAACTTTCTTATCTTTTATTTCAAATTTGATTTTACTTATCATTTGATATGAATTACCTAAAAGATTAGCAGCATTTTTGTCATTAGTTGCTGGGGTACCATCTATATTCTTAATCATATTTGTGTTTTCAGTTTGTGGCTGGGCTCTGTCAATTTGTTTTGCCAAATGCCAAAGTTTTGTATTTGGGTTTCTTGGGTTCAGGTTTTCACAAGTTTGTTTCCATTTTTCCCTTTTCATATTTACGTATAATCTTTTTATTTTTGCATTCACAATGTTCAGTTCAGTTCTACAATTTGTTTGGTTTTGGGTGTACTTTTTTTGTAGTTCATTTCTTTTAGTTATAAGTGTTTGAATATCTTTTGCCTGGTGTGTATAATTTGGAATCCATTTCTTAATATTACCTCTTGGTATTGAAACTTTGGCTGCTTTAATAATGGTGTTTTTGAAAGATATCCAATTTTGTTCCAGATCTTTTATTCTAGTGGGTGCTTTTCTAAAGTCTTCATTGGTGTTTTGCTGGTAAAGATTCCAATCATTATCATTATCTAATGATAATAATAATAATAATAATTATTATTATTATTATTATATTATTATTATTATCCATCCATCAACATATATAGTCACGACCGTCATGGGCCGGCCGGTTCTGTCACGGATGCGCGCGCACAGGGAGGTCACGTGCTCGCCGGCAGCCAACGGGCGCGCGCCGCCGGCATTACGTCATAGATTATAAACACAAGGTAATAAGGCCAAATAAAAAAATAGTGTGTGATAAGGCACAATTTGGATTATCTACTTATATAATTGCCTTATTCTCTCTGTGTGAAGTTCACGGATAGATTTTGGTCAGAATGGATAAAATAAAAAAAGTGTCAAGGGATGGGAATCGAACCCACGACCTTCCGCTTACCGGGCAGATGCCATGACCACTAGGCTACCCTGGACATATTTTTCCGTTCACATTTTTATTTTTATATTTTCAAGACACACACAGTTTGGGGCGGGACGTTTCACAAGAGAGACATCCACGGCGCCAATTTATAATTGTAATGAATAGTATTTTAATTAAAACATTTTTAAAATATATTTGCACTCGGGTAAAACCCGGGCGTTGCCCGGGCCATTCGTCTAGTATATATATATATATAATATAAATGAGTTTTAAAAATTGTAAAAAAAAAATGCATCGGCCAGGAATCGAACCCGGGCCGCCCGCGTGGCAGGCGAGCATTCTACCACTGAACCACCATTGCCTTTGAAAAATGGCCATATTTGGGTATTCATTCAATTCCGGATTACTCCGCGTAAAAAAAAAAAGTTCTTCAAATGAAAAAAAGAAATAGCCAAAAATACTAATCAAAATGTAGCCGATATAATATAAATGAGTTTTAAAAATTGTAAAAAAAAGATGCATCGGCCGGGAATCGAACCCGGGCCGCCCGCGTGGCAGGCGAGCATTCTACCACTGAACCACCATTGCCTTTGAAAAATGGCCATATTTGGGTATTCATTCAATTCCGGATTACTCAGCGTAAAAAAAAAAGTTCTTCAAATGAAAAAAAGAAATAGCCAAAAATACTAATCAAAATGTAGCCGAAAATTTTCCTCAGGTTTATAAAAAGCGACATGCAAAATTTGGTACCAATTGGTTCAGTAGTTTTTGAGTTTATCGCGAAACAGACAGACAGACAGAAATTGACTTTTATATATATAGAGATAGAGATATAATATAAATGAGTTTTAAAAATTGTTAAAAAAAAATGCATCGGCCGGGAATCGAACCCTGGCCGCCTGCGTGGCAGGCGAGCATTCTACCACTAAACCACCGATGCTTTAAAAAAATGGCCATATTTAGGTATTCATTCCATTCCGGATTAGTCCGCGTAAAAAAAAGGTTCTTCAAATGAAAAAAATAAATAGCCAAAAATATTAATCAAAATGCAGCCGAAAATTTTCCTCAGGTTTATAAAAAGCAACATGCAAAATTTGGTACCAATTGGTTCAGTAGTTTTTGAGTTTATCGCGATACAGACAGACAGACGTTTATATGTGGTTTAACGGGCTACTAACGACAGACAGACAGAAATTGACTTTTATATATATCGTCTCTACAACTGCAAACTATCGAATGTGAAAAATTCAATTTTGAAGGAGAGAGAAATGAAGAGACCATGTGGCCTACCCTCAGTAGAGGAAGGCATTGAAGGAGGGAGAAATGAAGAGACCATGTCATGGTCTCTTGATTTCTCCCTCCTTCAATGCCTTCCTCTACTGAGGGTAGGCCACATGGTCTCTTCATTTCTCTCTCCTTCAAAATTGAATTTTTCACATTCGATAGTTTGCAGTTGTAGGGACGATATAGAGATAAAGATAATACAGAGATAATAAATCAGAGTGCTGAAAATATAACAGATTAATTAATATTTATCCTTATTTTTTCCAAAAAAAAAAGGTTTTTCAAACTAATAATTAGATAGAAACCTTTCTGGTAGTATATTAAACAATTTCTCAAAGTTAAATTGCGATGAAATGAGTAGTTTGGTCCGGCATAAAGAAGAGGCATATAATCATTTTTTTCTATATGCATGATAATATTTAGAGCAGATTGCAGATTGTTGAATTATAACAGATAAATTAGAATATTTATCTTGATTATTTCTAGGCGAAAAGTTATTTCAAAAATTTTATTTGCTAGAAACCTTCCCAGTACTATACTAAATAACTTCCCAAAGTTTCATGGCGTTCCAATGAATGGTTTGGTCAGGCATAAAGGACAGACACACCACACACACACACACACTCGAGCGTGCGGCCGCGTTTTTCGCGAGCTCCGCCGTTTTCGCCTCTGGAGTGTGTGTCATTGGCGCTGACCCTGCCGAATTCGGTACTAAAAGAAAGCCCTCGATCCGCTGAACAAGTGCCTGAAAGGCCCAGCACTGGATCACAACCAGGCGAGGAGTTTTCGCCGAAAAACCAAATTATGAAGAATTTAATAGAAAATTCTTCTGAAAATCAAAAGAATGCAAATTCGCCGGCAGGCGACATGCATGTAAATCTGGCCGCCGCGAGTGGTGACGTCACGGCGCCGCCGACTGCTGCTTCGACCAGCGATACAACAGCCAGCCCGGCCTCGCTCAACTGGGCCAACAGCGAGATGGCGGAGGTGGACGCCAACGACGGCTACACCGTTGTCAAGAGCAAGAAAAGGCGCCGCACTTCATCGCCGGAGCACCCCGCAAAGCAGCCTGGCAGGCCTGCTGAGAAGCCCTGCTCCCAGCAACAGAAGCGGCCAACTGGGCCGAAGTCAATGCCGCCCCAGGAAATCAAGGCGACGCGCGCCAACATCGCCGCAGCCAGGGCGAGGCAGGCCACCACCAACCACGAGAACTACATCTTTGTGGAGCTGTGCCCTGACATCCCGGACTACTCCTACCTCAAGGCAATTGGCATGCTGGTCGGAGGGCCAGGGAGAAGAAGCCAATTCAACAGGATGAACGGTCACTACGTCGTGGGCCTCGCGACCAAGGACCATGCGAGCCGTCTGGTGGAGGTGGGCCTTGACATCGAGGGAACCCACCTGAAGGTCTGCCCCTTCCGAAAAAGGGCAGAACGCATCGTCATCGCAAATCTGCCCGGCTTCGTCGAGGACAGCGCCATCGTGGAGGCCCTGCGCAACTTCGGCACCGTGACCTCCATCGCCCCCATCATGATCAAGATGGGGGAGTATACCTTCAACGACGGCTGCCGGGAGGCGTTCATCCTGCTCCGCGAGGGCGTGCGGCTGGAGTCGCTGCCCACCAGAATGACCATCAAGTCCAAAGGAGACACCCTGTCTGCCTTCCTCTCCTTTGGCATCAAGTGCTCGAAATGCGGGAAACAGGGCCACCGCAGAGCCAACTGCCCAGCGCTCGCCAGGCAAGGTAACGGCAGCCCCAGGCAAGCAGCGACTCCCACCGACGCAAGGCCTCCCCCCCCCCCCCCCCTCCTCCTCCTCAGCAGCCAAGGAAGCCGGCACCTGCGCCCGCAACACCGGCGTCCCCTGTCCAACCGGCGAAGACAACAACCGAGGCTCCGGCGATCCCCTCCACGCCCCATCCTGCCGAACCGATGGATCTCGCTCAGCCCGCCCATGCCGCCCTCCCCGCTCCCCTGGCTGCCTCGCGGCCCCTCGAGCCTCGCATCTCTCCGCTCGACCACGAGATGTCGGTGGAGAAGCTGACCTCACCTCCCTCCACGCCTGCCCGGGGAGAATCCGCACTCAAACAGCTGCTGAAGCACATCGAGGAGACCCCCACCCTTTCCATCGACTGGGACAAGCTGCCCGGCCTTAACTGCAAGGACGCACAGCAGCTCCTCACCTCTGAAACCACCATGAAGAGGCTAGCGCCCACGCTGACAGAGGAACAGGTCGCCACCCTCGACAAGTTGCACGAAACCTTCAAGGCCTCGTGCCCAGACTCCAACTCCACCATCCGCAAGACCCTCCAGAAGACCAGGAAGGTCCTGCGTGGCCTACAGCGCCAATGAACCACCGCGTCGCCACCATCAACGCGCGAGGGCTCGCCACTCGGGGGAGGAGCCTTGCCCTTTGTCATCTCCTCAGGCAACATCACGTGGACATCGCGTTTGTTCTGGAGACAAACGCATTTCATCTGGGCAGCGGCCAAGACTTCGGCTACAGCGCTGTTGTATTGGCCCATCCCGTAGCCATCTCGGGATCCGGACTCGCCTGCGTCTTCGGACCAGGCGTAGCCGTGCTACAACAGCGCATCCTGTGGCCGGGCCACATCGCCTTGGCAACCATAGATGTTCACGGCGAGGAGATGACGGCCATCGCCGTTCATCTGGCGCATGAACCCCGGGAGAGAAACCGGCAACTGAAGCTTCTGGCGGCGACAGCGGCACAGGAGGAGGAGGGGGCCTGCTGGATCATCGGCGACTTTAACATCAGGGATCGGGGCCCCTCATCATCATCATCATCGGATGCCCTCGCCGCGCTGGTCGACGTGGCCACCCAGTTCGACGCCGCCCACCTGCCCACCAGAGTCGCCATGCACGGCGACCAAGTCGAATCCAGCCGCCTGGACCGGATCCTCGTCCCTGCTGGAGTCCTGGATCGCGTGTCCATCTACGCGACCAGCCACTACCACCTCTCGGACCACCGCCTCGTGCTGCTCCAGGTGGGCCCGCCCACCACCGCCGTCTCCTCCCCCACCCAGCCTCGCTTGGCCGCGATGCTCCGCTCGGGCCTTGCTCTCGAACATCTGGCTGGCTACATCCGGGAGTTGGAGGAAGACACAGCTCACGATGACGACGACGGGACCTTCTGGGATAGGTGGACCCCCATCAAGGCGGGGCTGCTGGCGGAAGCCAGATCCCTGCACGACCCGCGCCACGCTGTCAGCGACAGCTACGTCTACAGGGCGAGACGTTACATCGCGGCGCAGCTCGAGGCCTCCTCCATCCGGGCAGACTACCCATCGCTGCCGGACCTGGCGCGCGCCATCCGCCTCCGACGCCCGGTCAGCGTCATCAGAGACGAGCAGGATAACATCATCGAGGGCCCCGAGCTTCGGCGGAGGGCGTACGTGACCTTCCAGCCCCGCTTCGCCCGTCCCACCAGCGATCCAGCTGCGGGAGCTGCCTTCATCGCCAGCAGCGCGCCCACCACCACCCGCGAGCTGAGTGAGGAGGACCCGCTCCACCGGCCGGACATCAGCCCCAGCGAGATCGCCAACGCCATCGAGCACCTCCCTCGCGGAAAGGCCCCCGGCTGGGACGGCTTGCCGTGCGAGCTCCTCGTCGCCTTCAGCGAGGACTTCTTCGCGGAAGCTCTGGCCTGGGTGTTCGCGGCATCACGGCTCCGCGGTGCCCTGCCTCCGTCGACGCGGCGCAGCTCCATCTGCCTCGTGCCCAAGGCCCGCGGAGGTCGCGGCCTTGACGGCTACAGGCCCGTCGCGCTGCCCTCGGCCGACTACAGGGTCCTGGCCGCCATCCTTCACCGGCGCTTCAAGCCCCACCTGCGAACCCTTGTGCCGGAATGCCAGACTTACGACGTCCCCGGGAAGTCCCCGTCATGGAACATCGCCATGGTGACAGACGCCGTCGAGGAGGCCACCGCCCTGGGCTCGCCGCTGGCCGTCATGGGCGTAGACCTGGAGTCCGCCTTTGACTCACTAGACCGCGGCTTCTTGGAGTCCCTGCTAACGTCCCTCCGCCTCCCGCCGGCCTTCAGGGCCTGGATTAACATCCTCTACGCCGGGGCGGACGCCACCATCCGGGCCGGAGGCTTCTACACCACCGCCTTCCCCCTCCTCAAAGGCCTAAGACAGGGTTGCGCCGTGAGTGCCGCACTCTTCAGCATCGCCACGGGGCCGCTGCTACGTCGCCTGGAGTTGACCCTCGGCGTGGGCAATGTCATCGCCTACGCCGACGACATCGTCCTCCTATTCCATCGCGACGGAGACTTCGAACGGGTGGCGACCGTCTTCGAAGAGTACAAGCAGGCGTGAACCTCCGGAAGAGCGCTGGCCTCTGGTGCGGCGCCTGGCGCAACCGCGGCGACTCCCCTCTCGGCGCCTCCTGGTCGACCACCTCCATCAGGATCCTCGGGCTCGACATCGCCCCCAGGAGCACCGTCGCCCACCGGGAGCAGCATCTCCTGGCCCTCCTGGAGACTGCGTGCCGCAGATGGACGCCCTTCACCCGCGGCCTCTTCCTCGTCGGACGAGCAAGAGCGACGAACACGCTGGTGGGGTCCACGATCCAGCACCACCTGCATGGATACCTCCCATCATCCCCGACCATCGCCAAGCTGCAGGCCCGACTGGCGAGGTTCGTCTGGGGGCCAGACCACACGGCGTGGCTTCCCGCCAACGTCATGGCGAGGCCGGTCACCATCGGAGGCCTCGGCCTCCACGACCTCGCGACCCAGCTCCAGCTCGCCTGCCTCAAGGGGGTGCAGGTCGCGCTCCGCGGAGGCAGAAATGCTTTCAGCTGGCTGGTAGAAAGCGGTGAGGCCTGGATCCACCCTCCACCGGACGGCACCCGTCTCCAGCCCCGCCGTCTACAGCTGCTGAAGCTCTGGGAGGAGGCCTCCAACATTCTGGGCCTCAACCACCGGGCGCTCCCCACAGCTCAGCTGCTGGACCTCCCCATCATCGGCGGCTGCCGGTTCCTTCGCCCTCCCAACCTCCTGGCCCCTGCCCGCTGGCGCGGAGCCCGAGTTCGGGACCTTCTCGCGGAGGACCACCTCATCGCCCGCCCTACGCGCTCGGCCCTGGCTGACGCCGCGGCCCTGGGCGCCTTCTGTCGGAGGCTGACCTCCGAGAACGCCGTGGGCTTCGGGGCGGAGTCCACGCCTTCATCCAGTTCCCTTGCTGCGGCCGTGGTGCTGCGTGGGACGACTACGCCGTTCCTCAAGGGCCTCACGACCCGCTCGGACCGACGGGCCTTGGATCGTCCGCGCCTCGCCGCCACGCCCATCTCCAGATTCCTGGCAAGATGGACGCCCACCATCAGTATCCCTTAGAGTCTAAAATTTTTATTAAATTTTGAGTAAAACTATTTTCTATTTCCTTTTTCGCGGTGACTTTCCAGAGATAGTTTAAGCAAGCATGTGTGGTAATCTGCTCGTCTCCATTTTTAAGATCCTGACCCAAAACTTTAATGTGAGTTTTACAGCATTAAGTTCAGTTGATATTCTTCCACATTCTCTTCTGAGGATATATCCTGGTGTGAAGTTTGGTAAGTCTAAGAGACGACGAAGAAATGCATCATGGGTATTATTGACTGACTTCAGCTGGTTAATTGCCCACATTGATGCCGCATATAGTAACGTAGGAAGAACAATAGTGTCAAGAAGTTTCATCACTGAGGTAAAGGACTTTATTCGCGCCTTTGTAAGGATTCTCCAAAGTGCATTAATTGCATTCAGTGCTTTGTTTCTAAAGTATTGGGAAGCATATTGGGTCGAAATTTTTGTAGTCAGAGGGTAACCCAGATATGTATACTTAGCTACTATTGTCAGGGGTTGCTGACCCCAAAACCATGTTTCGGAACGAGCTGTCCTTCCACCGTTTCTAAATACCATTATTTTTTATTTATTTTGGTTTAACGTTAGGCAGTTCTCTTCTAAGTACTTTTTAAGTAAGTTAATCTTCAGTTGCAAATTTATTTTCGATTCTCCTGGGATCACTATGTCGTCTGCATACAGTAAAAGGTGTATAGTTCCATAATTCTTAAGATTTATGCCTGGCAATTCTGATTCATCGAACAGGGGTACCAGATCGTTTAGGAAGAGAATGAATAAATAAGGTGACAACGGCTCCCCCTGCAATACTCCCCGCTTGTATTTTGATAGCCTCCGTGAAGGAACCCCGCCATCTGACTGTTGCCGTCATTTGAGTATAATAGTTCTTAATTAGTTTAATAAATCGACAGCTCAGACCATTTAATGCCATTTTTTTCCAAAGTAGATGGTGCGGTACAGTATCAAAGCATACATTATGAATTGTACCCCCCACAGGTATATCAAGCACCATACACCTATGCAGAGATGGAATGGCAGGAAACCATCGGTCAAACACATTCGAATATTTGGATGTTTGACATATTGGCTTGAAGGCAAAAGAAGAAGAAACAAATTTTCAACAAAGGGTAGAAAGGGAATATTTATTGGTTATTCCATTAAAAGAAAAGCCTACAGAATATATGATATACACAGTCTAGCCATAAATTCTGTTACAAACAATTTTATAAATTGAATGATTAAGAACAAAAACTAATGGAATATAAATACATATTTTATTAGCCAATAGGACATAGATTTTAAATATATACAAGCATTCAAAATGTTCTCCCTTATTTTTGACACAGGATCTCAAACGTTCGGGCCACTGATCTATGGTGGCACGCAGCACCTTTTCTAAGGGTATTTCTTTCATTGCTCTCACCAATGCTGATTTCAATTTATCCAAATTATGATATCTTTTATAGCACACCTTCTCCTCTAAATATGCCCACAAACTGTAATCAAGGGGGTTTAAATCAGGGCTTCCAGAGGGCCATTCATTGGCCTTTATGAACTCCGGAACATTCGTCTCCAACCATTGTTGAGTTGACTTAGCTTTGTGAGCAGGAGCTGAATCTTGTTGAAATATCCAATGTTCTCCATTAAACATTTTTGTATTCAGAGGCTTTACTATTTGTTACAAAATGTCTTATTTATAGTTTTTAGCTGTATTTTTTACCCCTTTGGCACAGAAGTGGAGATCTGTTACACCTTGGTAGCTAACTCCCCACCAAACCATGACAGAAGAAGTATGGTGACTTTTTCAAGTCTTCTGACTTTCAAAGAAGCTTCTAGAGAGCTACGAGCATATATCCTATCATTCTGACGATTAATATTTTCCTCAACAGTGAAAAATTTCTCGTCTGTGAAAAGGATTCTCTCATGCCACCGACCATCATGCTGCGCCAACAACATTTTTGATCTAACCCTTCTAATATCTCTAAGAGCAGGGGTTATCAAATGACCTGTGCGTCGTTTGAAAGCTCTCACTCCAAGGTCTTCGTTGATTATCCTTGAAACTATCTTGGAGCTAAATTTATCTGCTTTGCTAAGATCTTTTGTTTGCAGTGTGGATTTCGACGAATTCTTTCGCGAATGTCTTTTATAGCTGCTTGCGTTCGTTGCATGCGAGGTCGACCAGATCTTTCAAGGTCCTCAATAGTGCAAGCCTTGTTGAACCTTTCAATGATTCGATAAACAAATTGACGCGTAATATTCAAATTTTGTAAAAGTTTAAAACGGGTGAAAGATTTTGGTCTACCTTGTGTAAGGCTATTACAACTATAGGGTTTTCTTTAATACCCAAACCCATTATCAAAAAACAAATATATTTCGATTTTTTTTTCTGAGCACGTGTGCACGAGATATTCAAATGACAACAACTGTATTTTGAATACTTAACGCGGTCAAATTAATTTTTTATCACTGATTTGGTTTTGTAACAATATTTATGGCTAGACTAAGTAATGACAAAGAGAATCCATGAAGTCAGATCAGTAAAATTTAGTGAAGATAAGAGAGGAATTGATTATGCAAATGATATTCAGGAAGATACAATTGTGATAATTTGACCTATAAAGGAAATTGTAAGGAAATAGTTGCTGAAAACTTTCATATCTTGAAAGAAGACAATCCTTTCACAGAGAGTAAAATGAAGTCTCAGGAGGATACTTCAGTAAAACTAGGTGGTGACTGTGAAAATGGCTCATCACAAACTGAACCGATAGAAGAAAGATGCGTAAAAGGAGGAAGAAAGAAAGTGGAAACAAAGAGCATCTTAGAAGAACGGCACAAAGCAAGACTTGAAGAACAAGAAAGAAAATTGATTGGAGAAGGAGTTCGACGCTCACAAAGAATAAAAGATAGGAATGATGCAAACTTAATTATGGAGAAATAGATCATTATATCCCAGAGAACTTTAAAGAAGCAATAGATAGTGGAGAAGGAGATGAATGGCTCAAAGCAATGGAAAAGGAGCTCAGTGAGATAGAGAAACATAAAGTATGGACACTAGTACCAAGGGAAAATGGCATAAAAATCATCAATAGTAAATGGGTCTACAGTACAAAGAAAACCTCAAATGACGGCATATATAAGAGAAAAGCCAGACTGGTTGCTGTTGGATGCAATCAAAGATATGGTGTGGACTATAAGGAATCTTTTTCACCTGTACTCAAAAAGGAAAGCTTGCGAACAATAGTAGCTATTGCAACACAACAGGATTTAATCATAAAGACTTATGATGTGAAGACAGCTTATCTCTATGGTGAGTTAGAAGAGACAGTATACATGAGACAACCAGATGGCTTTATGCAAAAAGTAGAAGAAAACAAAGTGTGTAAATTGGAAAAAGGCCTGTATGGTCTACCACAATCAGGAATATGTTGGAACAAAAAGATCAATCAAATTTTATACCAGTTGGGAATGATAAGAACCAAATGTAATCCATGTGTCTATAAACTCCAGAGAGGAGAAGAGTATGCAATACTGGGTCTATATGTAGATGATCTCATCATTGCTGGAACTAGTAAGGAAATTAATGATAACCTAGCCTCAGAAATAGAAAATATGTTACTCTAACAGAAAATAAAGATAGTGAACCATTTATTGATATTGAAATAAAAAGGGCAGAAGATGGATTCTATCTATCTCAAACTCATTATATTGATACAATTCTTCGCAGATTTGGACTGGAAGAATGCAACAGTGTGCAGACACCCGCAGATCAAAATCAAAATTTGGATGAATATTTGGACTCTAAGCCAGTAGATAAAACTGTTTACCAGAAAATGATTGGATCACGTATGTACCTTTCTACGGGTACTCGACCGGACATATCCTTCAACGTCAGCAATTTATCACAGTATAGTAATGATCCAATAGAAATACACTTAACTGGAGTTGAAAGGATTTATAGATACCTGAAGGGAACAAGAAATAAAATGCTGGCATATAAGTCAAAAGACAACAATATCACAATAAATACTGATGCGAGCTGGTACACAACCCGAGACGCAAAATCCTATTCAGGCTATACAGCCAAACTTGGCAACAACTTAATAAACTGGAGAAGTAGAAAGCAAAATTTAGTAGCCTTGTCTACATGTGAAGCAGAACTTATTTCAATATGTGAAGGTATTTCAGAAGTATTATGGTTAAAGGGGTTACTAGAAGAACTTTGTGAAAATTTAACTTTCCCAATTACCTTGAAAAGTTACAGCCAAGGCTGCAATAAACTGGATATAATCTGACAAAATTACTTCACGAACAAGGCACATAAACCGAAAGTATTATTTTGTGAAAGAGGAAATTCAAAATGGAATCAAGCTGGAATACACTAAAAGTGAAGACATGGAGGCGGATATACTAACAAAGAGTCTCCCTAAGGACAAACTACGGAAATGTGCAGATATCTTTGGACTTGCTGATTAGGGATTACACACAGGGGAGCGTGTGTTGTATATATATATTAATTAATTGTTACCACAGAGTGTGTGTAAGCTCACAGATAAATAGGCGCTAACCGAAACAGAAAAAAGGTTCTTTTCTTCAATACAGTGTACTCCGCTTATAACAAAGTCGGTTATAGCGAAATTCCGCATATAGCGAATGAAATTGTCTGCACGAAAGAAAAGAAGGGCTTAAACCATTAAAAGAACTCTGGATATTGCGAAGTCGGATATAAAGAATTTTCGCTTATAACGAAGTGATTTGCATGTATAAATTTTTATTTTATCCGTTTATAACGAAGTTTTCTCATTTACCATTATAATTGACTAATATATTATGCATAATATATATCAAATTACAACGTGTGAATGACACAAATTTAATGATACACAACAAATAAGTTAATAATATACAATTTTAAAATATGCAAACATATTATAAGTATTTTTTTTTACATTATTTAAACAAAATTAAATTGTTTAATAAACGCTTATATTTTATTAACGTTTACCATGGCAGGAGAACGAAAACAAACAAGAAACTCACTATCTCTGTCAGTCAAGCTGCAAATCCTTATTATCCGATGTAGAAATTGTCGAGAGCATTCTTCAAGCAAAAGAAGAAGAAGAAACGGACCAAGTTGATGAAGAAGTAGACCCAATTGTCCACATTCCGCATCCAAAAGAGGTCTTGGAGAGCATTCAAACTCTGCGATTGTTTCTTCAATGTCAGGATGAGTCCAAGTCTCTTCATAGGCATCTGTCAGACTTGGACAACATCGAAAAGAGTGTTCAGCACTTGTTACTGACTTCTAAATGTCAAAAGAAAATCACAAACTACTTCCTCAAAAACACCTGATGAGGTTGTTATTGATCTTTGTGTTGCTCTTTTGAGTTGAATAGTAAATAAAATTATTGGTACAAAACATTTTTTTTTTCCAACTGCGGATATAACAAACTTCGGATATAACAAAGTGATTGTCATGGATAATGCGACTTCGTTATAAGCGGAGTACACTGTATTAGTTTCCCTTTTATATTTTGTTCTCTCTCTTGTAAATCAATAAATATAATGTTTAATTAATAATTATTGGAATCGGTTTCATTAAATATTCTAAGCAAAGTCAACATCATATTAATGTGTAAACAACAAACTTATGTGGCACTGAGTTTGTTTTTTGTACCCTGGAACACTGCAACAGAGCATTGCGGTCTGTCTGCTCTCCTGGCCACCCAGGCCCCTCCAACAGTGCAATGTATATAGTGCTTTGTATATATTCCGCTTTATCCGTCCATCGGGACTCAAAAATCATTCATTCTGGTTAGCAGCCCCGTAAATAAAGATATTTCTGAGTTTATTTTTTTACACACATTAATGTATTCAAAGAGTCGGATTCCCCGCTAGGTGGCCAACCGAAGAGGCAGCAGGTAACTACAGCTCCCGTTAAGTATTTCATTTTTCTTTATATTTTTAGTTTTTTGCCTTCTGCTGAGTTACTCTAGTTCTTGTACAGGGAAAGAGGAAATTTCTCTTTTATTCCTCGGAAGAAAAGAGGGTAGAAAGGGAAAAATGAATATGGGCCTAATATATACATGTATCTTATTTTTATGCATCACTCATCATGTAAATGAGCGCGTTGGCTGGGTTATGCAAATTGATTTTATCGATGAAAATGATGCAAATTGCGAAAGGCTGACTGCTTTAGATCAAGTGAAAAAAATTGGGCTCTCTTTACGTTTTCGTTATAGCAAATCAAATTTGAGAATTATAATACTAGCATTGTTATTGATCTCGGGTATCGAGAGTAACCCAGGCCCTGAAGTTACCATACAAACAACTCTAGAAACGCCTATGGAGAAAGATCTAAAAGAACTGATTGCGGCACTTTCTTCTAAAATGGATGTTTGGGGCTCAAAACTCGAATCTAAGCTATCTGCGATTGAACTAGGGATGCAGAAATTTGACACCCGTGTACAGCAGCTTGAGTCTTCTCTGGAATTAACTGCGAGCGCCGTTGAAGTGAATGTCAAAAAGATTAGAGAACTTGAGAGTCGAGTTAGTTTTATGGAGATGAAAAACAGAGAGAAGAACTTGATTTTTTACGGTATGGAAGTTAATGGAAGTGAAAATCCTGATGAATCCCGCGCCAAAATAAAAAGTTTGATAAAGGACAAGATGCAGATCTCGGATGAGATCGTTATTTCCAGGTGCAGGAGGTTATCCAAAAAGGATAAAGCCCCAATGCTGGTAGAGGTTCCAGAGCACAGCGAGAGAATAAAGATATTTAAAAATTCATTTAAATTAAGGTATTCGAAGATCTTTGTAAGCAAGGACTACTCTCCTAGTACCAGAGAACAACGCCGACTGTTGATTCCTAAATGGAAAGAATTCTTAAACAAAGGAATCACGGCAAAACTTAGGGATGATAAACTGATTGTCAATGGAACAGTTTATCAGGTTTTCAATGGTAAAATTACCACCAAGGAGGGTGCGGAGTTATAGCAACTGGATGAAAATACAAACAAGAGATTCGCCGCCAGGAGGCCAAGGCAAGCGGCCGCATTGAAAAATGCTCCCGAACAATTTGTAAGTAATTTATGTTTTTTTTTAGTTAAAGCGGATAATTACTGAAAAAAAGGGGAAAGCTAAGTTATAACTTATTTAGAAGATAATAATAATAAAACAGTTGTAAGGACGAGATGAAAATTCCGAAATTTGCATACTTGTTGCTAGTTCTCCATATCATAATTTGTTTCAAACGGCCAGAATACCTAATACAAGAGTTTGTTAAATGTAAACGGAGAATGTATCGGAAATCAAACGATGGATTTGGATGTGTTGGCACTCCTATACTACTACTACTGAACATATCCAGTGGCTATTGTATCCAGGTCATTTGGTTACTTCTAATGATCAGTGGTATTGAGCCTAACCCTGGCCCCAAAAAGCAGACAACTTTGTTAACAGAGCCAACCCCCACAGGGAAGAAATCGGCTGATACTGAGTTGAAGACAATGATCGTCCAAATGTCATCAGAGATCAGAAATCTTGGCGAGAGAATAGATACGAGATTGTCAAACATCGAGAAAAGAATAATAGAGTGGGACCAGAGACTTCTTGGAGTTGAAATGAAGTTAACAACTTGTGTGGAAACCTCGGCTGCTACGAACGAGAAAGTCTCTGAGAATGTAACTAAGTTAAGGGAAATTGAAGCCAGGACCGACTTTCTGGAGATGAAGCTGCGGGAGCCAAATCTCGTTTTCTACGGAGTTGAGGGAGAAGCGAATGAAGGACCAGCTGAAAGTCTTCAAAAAGTTAAATCTATTATAAAAGAAAAAATGCTGATTCTAGAGAATATAAGTATAACTAAATGCCATAGACTTGGAAAGGCTAATAAATCGCCTATTTTGATTTCATTGCCTGAATATGAGGACAGAATTAAATTATTCAAAAATACGACTAAACTTAGAGATAGCAAAATTTACATAAGCAAAGACTACAGTAAAAAGATTAGAGATCAACGGCTTATTCTTATTGCTAAAAGGAAAGAACTTTTTGAAAAAGGCACTCGATCAAAGTTGAGAGATAACAAACTTTTTGTAAAAGGTGTAGTTTATGAAGCTGTAAATGGCCAAGTTGTCAATACTAATGGAAATAAGATATAGCTAAAACAGTTTTTTTTTTTAAATCATATTTCCACTATATATTTTTTTTTTTCGCTAATAACCACAATACCCTATAGCTTCACATTGCAATCTTATATTTAAATTCCCAAACTTTTAGTATTTTGATCTTTTCTTATTTAATTTGATTTCACAATGTTTTTGTTTTTAGGATTTGTATTTTTACGCACTTTACTGTTTTAATGCTTGGTATTTAAGATTTAGAATACATTTATAATTTAAATATTTTTATTCAATTAAGATTATAATTACACAAGCATAACATTTAAATATTTATATATATATCCTGCCTAACCATTCTCTATACTCACTAACTAACATTAAACGATCTATTTACAGTTTTTTGGTCACTGGTCCAATATTTTTATTTTCTTAGACTAAATTATATGATAAATTCAAAGATGAAAAATATGCAAAATAAATGAACAACTATATACATCATTTTATATTTATCTAAAACAAATGAACAATATATATACATCAATTTATATTTATCTAAAACAAATGAACAATATATTTACATCAATTCCCCCTTCTTAGGCTTGGCCCCCCTTATTTATCTATTTACTCTCCATATCTCTGCGGACATCTGCGCTCCCTCTGAGGATACCTGGGGGTTGTGACACTTTTCTCCTCCGAGATTGGAGTTGGCACACGTTCAGCATCATTCATATTAGTGGGATGTGATTTACCAGGCAACATTTTTCTAATGTAGTTTTGATGAACCTTTTTTATACTGTCACCTTGTTTTATTAAATAAACATTCCTTCCTAGTATTTTAATTATCTTTCCTGTATACCAAGAGGGATGCCCATTAGTAATCCACCTAAACTTCACAGTCTCATCCACTTTAAATTTACTGTTAACATATTGACTATTGAATTTGGAGGCTTTTACATCAAGATGGCATTTGATACCTTTAATAGGGTCAGATTTGCATTCAAAAATGGACTCGTAATCATTTAAAAGTGAATCTATACTAAAAGAGTCCAATTTATGCAAATAATTGAATGAGATATTGAAAAGATTAAGGAAATCTCTTCCTAAGATAAATTTAGAACAATTTAAATTAGTTATTAGTATTTCAATGGTTCTAGAAACATTTCTTAATTTTATATCAAATTTAGCCTTGCCCAAAATAGGTATTTTAGAGCCACTATAGCCGGTCAAGACTGTATTACATTTATTTAATTTAACATTTTTGAAATATTTAAAGTACTCATATTTAGTTAATGTAGTAATGGCTGCTCCAGTATCAATTTCAGCCAACAATTTTATATTATTTACATATACTGTTTCAGTCAATGGAGGATGTAAATTTATATTATTCAATGATAAATTATTTTGAGATCCCGAAGGATTATTATCATTAACATGCTTTTTAAATTTATTAAAAGTATTTTTGGGATTTCTGGGCAATTTATGGGCAGAACTATCTTTTTTATAACATATAGTAGAAATATGCCCTACTCTACCACAAACTCTACAATTAGCTGATTTAAAAAAACAATTATAGTGTAGATGGTTGTTCTTACCACAGTGTTTGCAGGGATTATTGATGGCATGAAGATGCTGTGGGGACAGATGGGCATCTTCGGATCTCTTGAGGTTGTGTAGGTCATTATCTGCAGACTCCGCAGACAGCGCGATGTCTAATGCTCCCTCAAAAGTTAATCCTTCTTCCTGTAGTAGCTTCTTTTGGGTTGGTGTATCAATGATGCCCGCCACAAATCTGTCTCGCAGGGATTCTTGCAGAACATCTCCAAAGTTACACCTTTGAGCCTGTTCCTTAAGGCGTATTATGTATTTAGATATTGTTTCGCCTGATTTCTGATCCATTTTCTGGAATACAAATCTTTCATATATTATATTGGTCTTAGGATTGAAATGTTTCAATAAGATCCTGCACAATTTATCAAAGGGAACTTGATCAACTTCTTCTGGAAAAACTAAGTTTCGCAAGATCCCGAAGTATTTAGGCCCGATGCATGATATCAGAAATGGCGTCTTAAAGTCTTCTTTTGTTTTAGAAATTAGCATGAATTGCTTCAATCGATAAATATAATTCTCTACATTCTCTAGATTTTCGTCGAATCTTTCAAACATACTTGAAGACATTTTTTTAAAAGTATAATTTCTTTTCACTATTTAAATTCTTTTTTCTTTACAAAATTTGCTTTTCCTCGTCGCCAGTTGTTTTAATGCTTGGTATTTAAGATTTAGAATACATTTATAATTTAAATATTTTTATTCAATTAAGATTATAATTACACAAGCATAACATTTAAATATTTATATATATATCCTGCCTAACCATTCTCTATACTCACTAACTAACATTAAACGATCTATTTACAGTTTTTTGGTCACTGGTCCAATATTTTTATTTTCTTAGACTAAATTATATGATAAATTCAAAGATGAAAAATATGCAAAATAAATGAACAACTATATACATCATTTTATATTTATCTAAAACAAATGAACAATATATATACATCAATTTATATTTATCTAAAACAAATGAACAATATATTTACATCATTTACCTTATTCATATGTAATTATATCTAAAAGCGCACCTAACTATGTAAATTTATCATTACCAACATATGTAAATTTTAACTTTTGTTTTTGTCCACCTTGATTCTTTTTCTTTAAAATGACCATTCTTTATTCCTGCCATTACTTTTTAAAAAAGAAAAAAGATTTACATGTTCATTCTTATTTACATATTTTCCTTTTTGTATATATTACCTTTTGCCTACTGATTATTGCCTTTTCACAAATGCCTTTTATTTTTCTTATAATCACCAAATATTTTCCACTTATCCTTTGTTAATGTAATTTTCATATTGTTTTCAATGTTCTTCATATTCTCATGTTATACTTTTGTATTTATCATTCATTTTATTTCTCTTCCCCATTAATGATATATGTGTAATATATGTTTAAAGTCACCCTGTTTGCCATACCTCAATTGTAAATACTTTATCTCTCCCTTTTCCCCTGTGTTTAATATTGTTTGTAATTCAACGGCGAATCCGTATAGGGCAAGACGCCCTAATAAAGTTGTTTTTGTTTGTTGTTTTTGAAAATACAAACAAAAGAGAATTGGTAATATCACCAGACCTGCAATTGAAATCTGCTAAATGTAAAAATTCTATTGAAATTTTATACTGGAACATAAATGGATACATGAGAGCTAGTTCATTCTTTGATCTTCTCGATTATGTAAAACATTATCATATTTTTGCACTTGCAGAAACCTGGCTCGACCGCAATATACAAGTTGACATACATGAATTTACTATTTATGAATCGCTGGGGCTACAAGATGCTGCAAGACCGTCTGGTGGAATACTGGTCGGAATCAGTAAAATGCTTGCAAATTATATTTACAAAATAGTAATTGAGCCTAACTGGATTTCAATTTGTTTTAAACAAACCTCTATATGTAAACTATGTATACTAGTGGCATATTTACCACCTGGTGATACTTTTAAACTCAACTTAAACAAACTATTTAGGTTTATTGAGGAAAGATTATTATGTGGCTATGAAATAATGCTGGCGGGTGACCATAACATTCGAACGGGATCTATGGGCGGTTTTCACAATGTATTTGCGCTCTCTTCAAATATTTTCTCACAGCGTAATTCCAGTGATAAGATGATCTCTCCAAATGCAACCCATTTTGTTGAGTTCCTCGACAATAGTTTACTGACAATATTAAATGGCAGATCGATGGCAGATCAAAATGACAATTTTACTTACATCTCAGACCGTGGCTCTTCGGTCTTGGATTACTTTGTGGTGACCCCCTTGCTTTTGGATCTAATTGAGAACTTCCAAGTCGAATGCTCTCCATACTCGGACCATCTCCCTATCACCTTGTCTGCCCTTATAGTGCCCGGTTCTGATCTCAGAATTACTTCAATACAGTCGATGGTGAATTACTCGAGACATACAAATCCAACACCTTTAACAAGTTATAGATGGACACATGAGAACCACAGTTTTTCTCGCAGGCACTAAATGAAATACACCTGAATTGGAATCACTCAATAGATAGTACAATGAGGCTTTTAACTGATAAAATCATTGATACTATGGGCAAAGCGGGGATGCAGAGAAGATCTAAAACATTGAACCCAAATTCAAAGCCCTGGTTTGATCGAGAATGTTATCTGTTGGAAACTGAATGCTACGACAGCTAGCGCCACACTGGACTAATCATCATCACAACAGTTTGTTTACTTCTTCTCTATATTATAAATTGTGTTCGCTACCATAACTTTGTTTTTCTTACTAAATGGATAATAAAGATTATTATTATATAATCATCAACGTCCTCATGCCTTCATACCAGCTGTAAGTACCTAAATATTACAACAATTAGATTATGAGACTGAATATTGCATGAAATTCAACTAACGAGTTAAGACAAAGAAAAAAGGCTTAGCAAAAATGGCGTCACTCCCGAGCCACGATGTAACCCTAGATAAGCTCGACGGCTATAACTACTCACTATGGTCTTTCAAAATTGAAATGCTCTTGCAAAAGGAAGATCTTTGGGAAGTTGTCACCGAAAATATTCCAGATGAACCTAAAATCGAATGGAAAAAGAAAGACTCAAAAGCTAGAGCTATCATTAATCTAAGCATCGCTGACTCACAAATAGTGCATGTCAAAACCTACTAACAGCCAAACCTACCTGGGACACTCTTAAAAATATCTATGAAAGAAAAACACTCTCAGGAAAAATTTATTTGCTAAGGAAACTATACAGCTTAAAACTCGAAGAAGACAAAGACATGCAACAGCACATCACTACCATGATGGAAATAGTTGACAAACTGCGAACCATTGGCGAAACACTAAAGGACTCTCACATCACGGCTATACTGCTTTGCTCGCTTCCAAAGAGCTACTCCAATCTCCTCACGATGTTGGAATCAAGGCCTGATGACGAGCTAACGCTTGAATTCACCAAGAACAAACTCCTTGATGAACACACACGCAGAGTAGAAAGCTCGAAAGACGAAAGCACCGGATCAAAAGCCTTAAAAAGCCTCCACGGAGCTTCAAGTCAAAGAAGAGAAAAAGAGAAGAAATTCTGCTCTTTCTGCCACAAACCAAACCACTCCAAGGAAGAATGTTGGCACTATCAAAAGCGAAACAACAGCAACAAAGAACAAATATGAAAACCTCAGAAGAGGAAACGTACCAAAGTACACAAATCAGTCGAGTGTCACCCAAGAACAACCAACAAATCAGAGAACAACAAAAGGACCTAACCCAAAAGCTCTCAATTGCACTCAACGAGAAGCAAGTGTACACAACTGGTTCGTCGACTCTGGAGCCACATCTCATATGGCGTACGATGAAAGCTTCTTCACTGAACTTAACAGAGAACAAACACAAAATGTTGTGGTTGCTAATGGCAATAAGCTGCAGGTCAAAGGGATAGGACAAGGAGAAATCAAAGTCATCACACCCCAAGGAAAGACTGACACCTTACTTCTCACAAAAGTTCTCTACATCCCGGAACTAACAGACAACCTTCTGTCAGTGAGTGCGGCCACCTCCAACGGATGTAAAGTAACGTTCAAAAGAGATTGGTGTACCATCGAAAGAGACAACACAGCCCTCGCGAACGGTATACTTGACAATGGAATATACCGACTCCACCTGGATGACAACCTCCAAACTCGCACATTCAAAGCAAATGTAGCAAAACAAAACCACTGCAAAAACAAAAATTGCCTCATGCTCTGGCACGACAGACTAGGACACAGAAATATAGAATCAAGTAAAATTCAAAATGAGAACCTAGCAAGAGGACTAAGTCTAAATAACTGTTCGCACAGCACAGACTGCGTTCAGTGCATTCAAGGAAAACTCACCGAAACCCCATTTCCAAAGAAGGCAGAGTACAGAGCAACTGAAACGCTTCAACTTGTCCACAGTGATGTCTGCGGTCCATTACCAACTAACTCTCTTAGCGGTAAGAGATACTTCATCACCTTCACTGATGACTACAGCAGATACACGAAGATCTACCTCCTGAAAGGAAAAGACGAAGTCTATGAAAAAATAAAAGACTACGTCATCTCAGCACACACGGAATTTGGAAAAAATATCCAAACCATACGGACAGACAACGGTCGTGAGTACGTAAACCGACAAGTCGAAGATTTCCTGAACCAAAGCGGAATCAAACATCAGCTAACAGTCCCCTACTCACCAGCCCAGAACGGAGTAGCAGAAAGGAAAAATCGATCACTAATGGAGATGACAAGATGCATGCTGTTTGACTCAGGACTCCCACAGTCTCTATGGGCGGAAGCGGTTACCACAGCTAATTACCTACACAACCGAATACCCTCGAAAGCTACAGACAAGACTCCATTTGAACTATGGACCAACAGGAAGCCCAGTCTGAAGCATCTAAAAAGATTCGGATGTAAAGCCTTCGCCTATATTCCCAAGATAAAAAGAAACAAGTTGGATAGCAAAGTTATCGAAGGGATCTTTCTTGGATACGATGATCGGAGCAAAGGATACAGAATCCTGCACGACACCGACAACATCACAATCAGCAGATCCGTAAAATTTCTAGAAAAAGAAAATGGATTTCACCACGCTTCCACAAAAACAACTTCACCACAAGTACTAAGTACAGATCTAACTTCCTCTTATCATATTGGAAATGCAGAGGAAAGTCAGGAACCAGGAACACAATCCGAAAACCTTGAGGACTCAGAAACCGAGGATTACTTTCAGCCCGGTACAAGCACAGGAACACAAGTGGTCACACAAAGAAGATCCACGAGACCAACAAAGGGAATACCTCCCATAAGAAATGACTACATGCTGTACAAAACTGAAGCTCAAGACATTCAGACACCCACCAGCTACTCGGAAGTCCTACAATTACCAAAAATAGAAAGAGAAAGATGGCTACAAGCAATGAACGAAGAACTAAATTCTCTTGAGAAGAACAATGTCTGGGAACTAACTCCTCTACCTAAGGACAAAAAGATCATAGGATGTAAATGGACCTATAAACAGAAGCTCAATTCCAAAGGAGAAATAGAGCGGTACAAAGCCAGACTCGTAGCAAAAGGGTTCAATCAGAAATTTGGCCGAGACTACGAAGAAACCTTTGCACCAAATGTAAAGCATTCTACAATTAGAGCCTTCCTAGCTGCATCAGTCTACAAAGGGATGCAAGTGAACCACCTTGATGTCAAGACAGCGTTCCTACACGGCGACCTAGATAAAGAACTCTACATGGAACTCCCAGAAGGACTCCATACAAAACAAACAAACGAAGTCTGCAAACTAAAGAAGGCAATTTACGGTCTAAAACAAGCCGGAAGATCTTGGAACACAAAAATCGCAAGCACTCTAATTAAAAATAACTTCAAACAGAGCATTGTAGACCCATGCCTATTCACCAAGAACGAAGAAAACCATTCCATCTACTTGATTCTATATGTGGATGACATGCTCCTTGCAAGCGATTCCGAAATAATCATCCAAAACACTGTAAAAACTCTCGAAAAAGAATTCGAAATAAAGAACCTTGGAGACCCTACTCAATTCATTGGCATAGAAATCTCAAGGAACAGAGAAGGTGAATTCCTTCTGAGCCAAAAGAATAAAATCCAAGAATTAGTTGAAAGGTACAATCTCCAAGAAGCGAAACCTACTTTCACTCCCATGGAAAGCGGATACCCCGGTATATCTGATGTAAAACTTCTACCAAACAACGTCCAATACCAACAACCGATAGGCTCACTTATACGATAATAACAAGGCGAAGGAAGACGAGTATCTTTATTGGTGCATAAGATAGGCTCACTATTGTACCTAAGCGTAGTATCCAGACCAGATATCGCAGCTCCAGTCTGCATACTCAGCAGCAGAAACCAGAATCCTAGAAATTGTGACTGGAATGCAGCAAAAAGAATCGTAAGATATCTAAAAACTACTAAAGAACTCGAGCTACGCATATCTAACCAAAAACCTCACACACTGGAAGCATACAGTGATGTCACATGGGCAAGCGACAACACCGACAGAAAATCACTAAGCGGAAACTTGTTCCTACTGGGATCAAACCCCATCTCATGGATGACTGGGAAACAAGGTTGCGTATCTCTCTCATCCACCGAAGCGGAACTAATCTCCGCAGCTGAAGCCTCACAAGAACTGTTATGGCTTCTCGACTTGCTAAAAGATCTCGAACTGGAACAGAAAGCTCCAATCTACTTCCACCAAGACAATCAATCATGTCTCAAGATATGTTCATCCGAAAAAGTGTCTTCTAGGACCAAGCACATCGCAACCAAGATCCATCACCTGAAGGATCTTCAGAAGAAGACAGTGATAAAAATGATCTACTGCCCAACTGGCGACATGAAGGCGGACATCCTGACCAAGCCGCTACCAAGGGCGACATTTGAGAAGTTACGCTACAACCTCGTGATGTCTCCACATTCATGCCGGGGATTTGTTGGAAACTGAATGCTACGACAGCTAGCGCCACACTGGACTAATCATCATCACAACAGTTTGTTTACTTCTTCTCTATATTATAAATTGTGTTCGCTACCATAACTTTGTTTTTCTTACTAAATGGATAATAAAGATTATTATTATATAATCATCAACGTCCTCATGCCTTCATACCAGCTGTAAGTACATAAATCTTACAACATTATCTAACAAAAAAGAATACTAAATCCCATCTTAAAATCTACATGATATCAAAAAAAGAAACAGGCCGTGTTAACTATATTTCAAAAAAAGAAATTCTATGCTGCATTATATAGAGATAAAAAGGAAAAATACTACCAATCATTGCATGTAAATTTATCAAGCAATACTCATGACTCTAAAAACTTTTGGAAAACAATAAGCATTTATAAAAAAAAAAGAAGTTTCATTCAAGGAAACCTATCGCTTCAAGAATGGCACCAATTTTACGACAAACTACTCTCATCTGAAACATCAACAGAATATATCCTTCCTATGTTAAACACGCTTTCAGTGGATACAGGCTTATTGGCGGAAATTACAATGAAGGAGATAATAGAAGAAATCTCGCGTTTAAAGAACTGTAAGGCAGCTGGAATCGACGAGGTACCGAACAAAGCAATTAAGCTCCTTCCCCACAGTTATATATATACTTACTGTTACTAAAGGATCTATACAACAGAATACTAAGATCAGCTGTATTCCCATCCTCCTTCTCGAAGTCTATTATTCATCCGATTTTTAAAAATGGCGATTCTGATAATCCATCCAACTACCGCGGAATCTCACTGCTGAGCAATTTCGCGAAACTATTTATACCAATACTTAGGTCCCGCCTAGTCAAATGGATTGAAACTAATGATATTATCCCAGAGAATCAAGCGGGCTTTAGATCTGCTCACTCATGTCAAGATCATATTTTCATATTGACATCTGTAATCCAACTTGCCCTAAGGAAGAAAAGAGGTAAATGTTACTCCTTCTTCGTAGACTTAAAAAAAGCTTTTGACACGGTTCCTCACGCATTGCTATGGACAAAACTAGTCAAAATAGGACTGAATCACCGATTTGTCAACTTAATTAAATGTTATTATGAAGACATGACCGCTGCGGTTCGTTGGAACAATTCTATCACTGAATTCATTGATATTCGCTCGGGGGTGCTCCAAGGTGACCCACTATCCCCATGCCTATTCCTACTCTTTATTAATGATTTGATTAAAATATTTGATGACTCGGGGTTGTCAGGAATATACTTACCCAATTTCGGAAACATACGCCTCCTCCTATATGCCGACGATATTGTTTTGATCGGTGATTCTAAAATAAACCTTCAATTGAAAATCAATATACTGAAAACCTATCTAGAATCTAACTTACTAACTCTGAACGAAAACAAGTCAAGAATAATGGTTTTCCGTAATGGAGGAAAGGTGGCGCGTTCAGAAAGATGATATTGGGGTCAAAGTCCTTTAAGTGTTACATCAAAATATACGTACCTGGGCTACCCGCTCACCCCTTCGATTTCTTTCACTCAAGTTGCCTTAAATTATAGAGGCAGGACCATGGCCGCGATGGGTGCTGTGGGGGAGATTATTCTGAAGTCCAAGCTCAAATCCTTCCATGCAAGTATGAGATTGTTGGATTCTATGATCTTGACAGTCCTACTCTATGCGGCTCCAATCTGGGCACATGATCAAGCCTTAATCTTAGATAGAATCCAGGATACCTTTCTCAGACGTTTTCTGTGCCTTCCAAGCTATACTCCGGGCTATATTTTGAGGGCCGAAACAGGAAGAAACTCTCTTGATATCACAGTGAAAAAACTAACTTTAAAATTCTGGACTAGAAATCTGAAAATGGACGGCAGCAGGCTACCTTCAATTTGTTTGGCACATTTGTGGGACATTTCAATTTCTTCAAAACAGAATATCGGATTGGTAAAAAGTATAACAGAGCTACTTAATAACACCGGCTTCTCATGGCTTGTTGGAAGTACAGACTTCAATATTCTACAAAGATACATCCCCCTAATTATTAGAACCGCAACCGATCAGCCCTTGCAGCTGGATTATGTAAGAATAAGAAAATCAGTACTCTACTCTCACTCTAAATACTTTCATTCATCACCTACAATGGAATGCTATCTGAATGCCAATATCCCCCTAACCTTAAAGAGAATCATTGCACAAGTAAGAAGCCTTTTTGTAGTACAGAGAATTAATCATGTTTCACTATTGAAAACTAAGACCATAAAATGCACCTTATGCAACGGTGAATTTAGTCTCGATGTTCCACACTACATGTTCTACTGTACGGCAATGGAAGAAGAAAGAGAAATTCTTCGTCAAGAGACCGGCTATAATAGCAATTCGCCTTATGTTTTAATGGCAAGAGTCGTAAAATCCAGACCCTTTGCATTCGCTTTTTATAAATACTGGAAATCAGCTCAATCAAAATATTTAGCACAGATACCGGATCCAACCCGATAATTGGTCGAGGTCAATACCCAATATTTGTATATATCTATGATGCTAATTTGTTATTTATTTATTTTGTCCTACCGGGAGAATCCTGTATGGCACGTGTGCCCAATAAAGGCTATTGTTTTTGTTGTATTCAAAGAGTCAACATCAGTATCACTATAAAAGGAAGATCGAAAAATGCAATATAACAGCGGTATGGTAGATTAAACGACGAAACCGCTGGGAGGGTTCACCACTGATGAGCCAGGCCCTCCCATCAATTTTTCATTGCAGTAAGGGCAGTAGATATTGTTTAATTTTAAAAAGAATCATACGCGTCTATAATAGTTTCTATTTTTTCATTAATATGTTATAATGCCTTGAAAAAAGTTGGCGTTCAGCCAATTAAAATATTGGTAAAATAAATTATACTTTGATTCAATATATGCCTTTTTTTAATTAAAGATTTAGGTAAATTATATTTTAAAAAGTCGATTAATGAACTGAATACCGAAATAAATGGTAACTTTTATTATTTTCAGTAGTAAATTCATTGTTATCTTGTAACATGTTGATTGGAACTCCGAACAAGAGTGGGTGATACAAGTTAAGGAAATCAGGCCTAGCATGTTCTTCATACATAATGGTTGTACGTTTTGATTTTGATTTCATATTTGGGGATAACAACTTTTCAACAAGAATATCCGGGATAATACATGATGTTGTTGATCTTTCAAATATAAATTTATTTTTCGCCGGCATTAAGTTAGTTTTGTGTTTCTTTTCTGTAGGTAGGCTTGCTATTTTAAGAATTGCTTGTGAACATAGATGTTCAGTTTGAGTTTCTAAATAAGTTGATGATGATTGATGAACAGTTGATGATGATTGATGTTTGGTTGTTGATAGTTGAAGGTCAGTTGTTGATAATTGAAGGTCAGTTGTTGAAAGTTGATCAGTTGATAGTTTCTTCGGTAAATTTACTAAACCCACTACAGAAAGTTCTTTTATACATTTAGCCAGAACAAGCATTACATTACCTTTTCTGAAATTCTCAGCATCATCTTCGTGATCTTTTGATTTAATTGATTTAATAATTTTAGGATATTTTGTTTGGGAGTGATGCGTGAAATGAAATTTTTTTTTACCTTTTCGAAATGTTTTAATAGATTTAATAATTTTAGGAGATTTTGTTTGGTAGTAATGTTGAAAATGATATTTCTTTTGACCTTTTCGAAGTGTTTTGCAATCAGGCTCATAATCGTAAGTGAATTTTCTGAAATTTTGAGGAATTCTATAAACCCAAGATTTCTTAGTAGGATAAAGCCGGTATAGACTCAGACATAAATTTTGAGAATCGGAATTCAAATTTTCTATATTTGATATGCAAATATTCTTGTTGAGGTATTTTTTGATGGCCGTTGAATCCTCCCTATTCAATTCAGACGACACCCCGAAGATAAAGATGGCTTCTAACAAACAAATTATTGCATAATGTTCTGCCAATCGATTAGAGAAAAAATTCATATTTTAACACATTTTCTTAACCCCAAATTTTTCCCTATGGGCGATCAAAACAATGGTTTAATCTGAAAATATGCGAATTATCAAGATTATAGAGATGAAATTTCAAGGAAAAGATTGATACTGAAACGGCTTTATTTATTTAAAAGATTGATACTGAAACGGCTAAAAGTAAATTTAAGATTTATATAAGATTAAATAAATATGGTTATAATAGAAGACGATCCTACCTGCCCACATTGCCACGAGGAAGGCCAAACTGTCAACCACCACAGATGTCCCACCTACCACCTTCATGGGTTCCAAACAGCCACCCTCCTAGGAATAAGTATATTTACCCCTGAAGACCTACAGAACCAAGTACAGTACATCTGATAAACTGGATGACCACCATTAGACGTCTCAACCCAGATAGTTGGTGACTTTAGTACGTGGTGGCTCCAGGAATCCAGGCTACCTCAAGAGAGAGAAATTATAATAGATATGCTAGAGGATTAGCCTGTTCAACGGCCTTATCAAAGTTTTTCCCTAAGCGAAATAGAACAGAGAGTTAACCAATAGCACATGCGACGGAAAATTCCAAAAATAAGAAGAGAGATCAAGCTTTAGATCCCTATAATACAAATAATAAATAAACATAATAGAGAGGTTTTGACGCAAAAATATCCCTGAGTTTGGGATATCGCGTTTCATGATGTTAATAAAGGTTAAACATAATAGAGATATTTCTAACTCAGGTTCCTGGAGCACATAACACCAACTCCCTGAGAGGTCCAGCTCACCAGTATGGACTATTGCTGAGTGCTTTTAATTGCGCCCTGAGTGAATTTCTGAGTTGAACCAGTTGTACAGGAAATTCCATGCTGAGGTTGAGTCTGGGAGGCTGGCCATAGATGTAGGGTTGTGGTGGGTTAGTTCAAACAGGATAGCTGTTTGCAGCCTATGTCTCAGGAAAGCTGGACAGTTGAGGATGACATGATCAACTGTCTGTAGTTCTTTCAAACAGTTGTTCACTAATATACTGACACTCCACGATCTAATGAGATATCTCAATTTCTATTTTTACTTTGCAAAGATGGCATATTGTATATATCTCCTTACTGGAAATTTTGCTATGGTTTTCCTGAAAAAAGGAATGGAGTATTCTCTGTTGTGAAATATAGCGTTTTACTGGAAATGTGAGATCACTAAGTAAATAGCTTTCAGTCAAAAATTAATTGTATAAATACTTATAGTGGGGTTAGAATTTAGAATTTTCTATTTTAACCTGATATCTTTGAATAGATTGTTCTGTTGCTATCTTGACTATTGATGGAATTTCCCTCTGCACCATGCTTATATCTGTTGAAGTTTGAGATTGAATCAAGGAATAAAAGGATTATTTATTAAACAAAGTAACTTAAAACAAGATGTTAAAGTAGCAAAATTTTAAAGGCAAGTATATGTAGGAAGGCGAGAGACAAAGACTATATATATTGACGTCGACCGCAGCGCCGCCGCGGCCGTTGATTGGTCGATCCCCCAATGCTCCACGCCAATTTTGATCGCTATTCCAACACTCCCTCTCGATCCAAAATGTTCAGTAGACCTCTTAAGTAGTGGAATTTGTTTCGTGGAAGAGGTTTAGTCATTATATCAGCTAGCTGTTCTGAGCTGCAAACATGATGCACTTTAAGTTCACCTTCTTCATGTTTGGATCTAATGAAGTGGTAGCGAACATCAATATGTTTCGTTCGTTTGTGGAATACTGGATTTTTAACAAGTTTTATTGCTGCTTGGTTGTCGATATAAAGTTCAGTTTCTTTAGTAATATCACAGCCGATGCCCTGTAGAAGTCTTCTGATCCAAATCAATTCCTTGGCAGCACTGCAGGCAGCGATGTATTCACTTTCGGTGGTTGAAAGTGCGATAATTGGTTGTCGTTGGCTTGCCCAAGAAACAGTTCCTCCGTTCATCATGAAGGCATAACCAGTCGTACTTTTTCTGGAGTCAACATCACGAGCAAAATCACTATCAGAGTAGCCAACAAGTTGGTCTTGTCCAGTGAAGAGAATTCCCATGTGTGGAGTGCCTTTCAGATAACGGAAAATATTCTTCACTGTTGTACAATGTGCAGGTCCTGGATATTCTAGGAATTTACTCACTTGTGAAACTGCATAAGTGATATCTGGACGTGAAACACATGATGCAAACATAAGGGATCCAACAGCTTCTCGAAAAGGGAATTTAGGCATCTTTTCCTTTTGTTCTGGAGAAGGACAGTCCTGCTTTGTTAAGATGACAGAAGGATCCATAGGCACCGAAGCAGGAATACAGTCAGCCATATTAAATTTACTCAAAATTTTGTCAATATATGATGACTGGTGAATGAAAATACTCGCCCTATCTTCTGACTGCTCTATTTGTAGCCCAACAAAAAAGTTAACACTTCCAGATGTAATATCAAATGCGTGTTCTAACTCATCCATTATAATAGCTATTGCCTCTTTATCTTTAGATAGAATAATTCCATCATCAACATAGAGAGCTAAGATAACATTTGAATCATTGTGTGTTCCAATGAAAATGCACGGGTCGGCGTCTGATGTTTTGATATTATGGCTATACAAAAAATTGGTAAATTTCTTATTCCAATTTCTAGAAGATTGTCTCAGACCATACAGACTTTTATGTAATCTATAGCAGCTATTATCATCTCTCTTGTAGCCTTCTGGTTGTTCAAGATAAACAAGTTCCTCTAATTCGCCATTGAGAAAAGCTGTCTTTACATCGAATTGCTTAAGAAACATCCTTTCAGAAGCAGCGTGTGATAAAAGAATGCGTAACGAATCATACCTGACTACTGGGCTAAACGTATCGAAATAGTCAACATTTTTGATTTGAGAATAGCCTTTTGCAACTAATCTGGCTTTGAACCGTTGAATTGTACCATCGGACTCCGTTTTAATTTTATAAACCCATTTACAACCGATAGGTTTATGACCATCTGCCAGACGTTCTAAAGTCCATGTTTTATTTTTATTTAATGCATCAATCTCTTCATCCATGGCTAATTTCCATCTTTCTGAATCTGAACTTGTTATTGCATCTATATAGTTACTGGGTTCATCAGCGAGCGTAAAGTTACATTGGCTATCCGAAACTTTAGAGCGTGTTATCATTGGATTCGAACTGATATCGGATACTGGCAGCATTTCCTGCACTGGGAAGTTTGTTGTTGCAACTGGTGATTCATCTGGAGCGCTGTTAATCTGAAATATTATTTCTTTCGGTTTGGTAGATTCTCTATCTGAATGTGGAGTAGCTTTCTCATCGAATGTGACATCTTTAGAAATTCTTATTTTTCTAGTTTTCCAATCCCATAATCTAAAATTTTTGCTTGTATTCTCATAACCTAAAAACATAAGTTTTATCGATTTATTATCCCACTTTTTACGGTTTTCTTTGGGAATATGCATATAAGCATTACAGCCAAATATTTTATAGTTAGCTACATTAGGCTTTGTACCAAAGAAAAGTTCATAAGGTGTCGTTCCAGGGGTTTGCTTAGTCGCACTTCTATTTAGAATATAAGTTGCTGTGTTACATGCCTCAGCCCAAAAAAAAACCTGGAAGATTTCGTGAATTTAGCATGGACCTGGCTGCTTCCACAATCGTACGATTGTCTCTTTCTATACGTCCTATCTGTTCGTGCACATAAGGTGCAGTGAACTCGTGAATTATCCCAAATCTTTTACATAAATCTGCAAAATTATCGCTTTTGAATTCTAGCGCATTATCAGTCCTAAGAACTTTTATCTTATTTCCAGTTTGAGTATAGATTAGAGTAGCATATTCTTTGAATATATCTAGCACATCTGATTTGTTTTTAATAAAATAAATATGGCGATAACCACTAATGTAATCTTTAAATAAGCAGAAATACAGATATTTACTTAATGATTGATTCTGCATTGGGCCACAAATATCAGCATAAATAAACTCACCTAGCTGGTAGTTTTTGCCATCTGAGGGATAGCACGACTTTCTATGGGCTTTTCCAAGTTGGCATCCTTCACAGAAGAAAAATTCTCCCTCTAAATCTTGAGGCTGCAGACCATCCACCAATCCTTTGGTCGCCATCTCTCGAAGTGTAGCAACTGGAAGATGCGCAAGTCTCTCGTGTCACAACTGAAGCTTGTTCTCGCTGGTGATGTATCCTTGTGATGATGACGTAACCTTGAAGAGCATCCTGTAGAGGCCGTCATGACGCACTCCTACGGCTTTTAGGTCATTATCCATGAAGATCTGTAGCTTGTCATGTTTGATAATGACGTTGAATCCTCTTCTTGTGGACGTAGAAAGGCTATACAAATTTTTCTTTAGTTGCGGCGAGTAGAGCACATTTCTTATGTACGTATTGTACCATCCACCGTCGACGTAGGCTTGAATCTCGATGTCTCCCATGCCTTCTGCAAGTAGTGTCGAGTTGTGATATAGGCTTAGCAAAATACGGTTATTCTTTTTGAGGATTTGTGGTTGTTTTTGTACTCACGTATGTTGTAGTTACGAGGACATCCCTTTAGATAAAAACAAATATATATTTATTTAAGGAACGACTTGTTCCATTACATATATTGTTAAGACAAGTTAGCGGTAAACAACAGCAAGTTTGAAGGTAGAAGTTGGAAGTTACGTCATCGTAGTGACGTCAGCATCTATGATGATTATAGTCAAAGTTTGCGTAACAATTCCCTCCTTACTTTGGCTTTATTCCCACGATGCTGAGGCTCTCCAGGTGTTTCTTCATCTGGTCTCGGGATAGGTCCTTTGTGAAGATATCCGCCTCCAGGTCCTGAGATGGCTTGTACAGAAGGCAGATGTCTCTGGATTCATAACAGTCTCTCAAGAAGTGGTACTTTCTGTTGATATGTCTACAGCGACTGCTTTGTTTAGGGCTGGAGATCCAGTTGATCAATGACTGACTGTCTGTATAGATCGCAGTTGGTTTTTCCATGAAATTCCATTCTTCCAGCTCTCGTAACAGGTTTATTATCCACTTGATTTGACAGCAGCTTTCACAAGCAGCTATCATTTCCGCTTCCATTGTGGAGAGGGCGACGAGTGGTTGTTTACTACTTTTCCAGTCTATAGTTGCTTCGCCGAGCTTCAATACATATCCGCCGTAGGATTTTCCATCATGAGTGGTCGACCAGCTGGCATCGGTGTAGGACTTCAGGATTCCAGTCTTCCCTCTTTCAAATTTCACTCCTAGGTCAATTGTTCCTCGTAGGTATCTCATCACTCTTTTGATTGCTATCCAGTGCATCTGTTTTGGTTGTCTGGAGTACTGTGAAAGTTTGCTAGTGATGTAAGCGATGTCGGGTCTGGTGTTAACAGCTAGAAACATTAGCATTCCAAGGGCTTCTTGGTAAGTGTGCTGATCACAATTGTCATCTTCAATATGATTGTCCAAATTGATTTCTTTGGAACCTGGTGTTGGAACTTCCTTACAATTTTCCATTCCATATTTCTGCAATATTTGTTGTACATAGTGGCTTTGCTGTAGCGAAATTCCCTCCTTGTCTTGTATGATCTTGATTCCCAAAAACATGCCTTTACATGTTACATCCTTTATTTCCAGATGATGTCTCAGTTTATTGATGAATCTGTTTGAGGTATCTTCAGAATCTGAGACAGTGATAAAGTCATCAACATATATCCCTACATAGAAGTATTTGTCTTCATTCTTCCATTTAAATAGGCAAGGATCAGATTTAAGTTTTTCCAGTCCACAGTCATGAAGTACTTGACTGAATTTCTCATACCACGATCTTCCGGATTGAGGTAGACCGTAAATACTTTTGTTGAGTTTGCAAACTTTGTTTCTGTCTTGGACAAATCCAGCAGGTTGTTCCATGAATATTGTATTTTCAATGTTTCCATTTAGATAGGCTGCTTTTACATCAAATAGTTTAATGACTGAATCTTTTGTTGCTGCCATTGACAAAATAGTCCTGAGGGTGGCATTTTTAATTACAGGGCTGAAACTTTCGTTGTAATCTCTTCCTGGGATTTGGTTGTATCCCATTGCAACAAGTCTAGCTTTGTAAGTTTTGTTTTCTTGGTCTTTAGATATTTTGAACACCCATTTACTTTTGACAACTTTAGCGTTTACAGGTCTAGGTACCAGTTCCCATACTTGATGCGAGTACATGTTCTGTATTTCCTCAAGCATTGCGTTCTCCCAATGTTTCTTGTCTTCGCATGCGATGGCTTCTTCATAGTCTTTCGGAATGGTTTCATTCATAGTAGCCAGAACGTAGTCATCGAATCTTTTAGGTATTGTTCGAGTTCTTTGTGGTCTGTCTGATTCACTTGACTCTGTCTGTCTGTTGATCATGGTATCTGGTGCTGGCTCTTCAATATCAACATCTGATAGAACATGATTGTCCAGTTGTTCATCCTCCTGAATGAAGAAATATGTGTCAGTGTCCGTATTATTATCATTTTGTTTTTCTTCCGAGATGACATTATTGTTCTCTCTGAAGTGAATGTCTGCCGTTTCAAGAATAACTCTCGCTGTGATATCAAATACTCGATAAGCTCTTCTGCATCTTGAATAGCCTACAAATATTCCTCTCTTAGATTTAGCTTCTAGTTTGTGTCTTTGATGATTCTCGAGTTTATAGAAGACTTCACAACCAAATCTCATGATGTGAGAGACGGATGGCTTTTTACCTTTCCATTTTTCCATAGGGGTAGTGTCTGGGTCATTGGTTGTGGAAGTTAGATTGTACAGATATGCAGCTGTATTCACAGCTTCTGCCCAGAAGTGTAGGGGTATTTGGGAGTCTGCCAGAAGTGTTCGGCCTTTGTCTAATAGTGTTCTGTTAGCTCTTTCAACTCTCCCATTGCTTCTTGGGGTGTACGGTGTAGTTAGTTCATGTTTAATTCCTCTGGATTCTATGAAGGTTTCAAGGTTTTTATTGATAAATTCTGTTCCGTTATCTGTTCTAAGTCGTTTTAGTTTTGAGTTTAGCTCGTTTTCTCTCTTTACAATAAACTTCTTCAAAACTTCTGCTGCTGAGAGTTTATCTTTGAGAAATTCTACAAATATTCTCCTAGAAAATCCATCTACGATGGTCAAGAAATATTTACTTCCGCCCAAGGAGTTTATTCTCATTGGACCACAGAGATCGACATAAATGGCTTCAAAGGGGTAGCTTTCCTGATTACCATCTGTGTGAACATAGGGTACTTTGGTCATTTTTCCCAATGAGCAAGCATCACATTGATCAAGAGTACCATTTATAGAGTCCAAGCCTTTTAGAAGATTGTTCTTCAAAATCAGGTCTAATTTGTTGTCACTAGGATGTCCCAGCCTTCTGTGCCATGCAGTCCTAGAATTGTCCTTTGAAATCAAGCAATGTTCGTTTGGAACATGAGTTGCTTCAGATGAACGTGATAGGTTCAATGTGCACATGTTACCATCAAAGTTGCCTGTTCCTATTAGCTTGTCATCAGAAGAGTATATGTATGCTCCTTCAGAGTTCAAAAGAACAGAGTTCCCTCTTCTTACTACGCTTGGAATGGACATTAGATTTCCTTTCAGGTGTGGTACGTGGAGGACATTATGCAGGGTTACAGCGTTGTTAAGTTTGTCCTTACCTTGTACAGTAGCTTGGATTAATCCTGATGAGGCAGATTCGATGTGTCTCCCTTCTTCCGCCACTTGTATGCTTCTTATCTCCTCCGTCTTGTGCTCGATCCATTCACCATGGGAAGTCATGTGGCTTGTGCACGCAGAATCAATTATCCACACGTCCTGAGTCGTCGGGCGTTCCTCCCTTGTGCTTGCATGTAGTGCGTATTCTGAAGTGGAGTCTCTTCGTTGGGATGGTTCCTCCGTTCGTTCTTGGATTGCTGATCTGGCTGTGTCTTTGTTTTGTTTTGGTCCTTTATGGTAGTTCCTTGTACTGGCCATGTTATTTTTGTTTGTTGTATTCTTTTGATTTCCTTTGTTGTCAGGGTTGAACCAACAGTCTTTCTTGAAATGTCCTTTTCTTTTGCAAATGAAGCATGATTTTTCTTTGAATTGGTTGCCTGATGATCTGAAAGCATTTTCAGGATTTTTGCTTCTGTCCTGTCTTTTCTTCTCGAAATCCAGTAGAGTTTGTCTCAAGTCTGGTAAGGAGATTTCTCTGTTTATTGACAGTGCTGCTGCGATCGTGTCAAAGTTAGGTGTGAGTCCTTCAACAATGTATCGTACAAGTTCTCTTTCTGTTACAGTCTTTCCTAGCTGGGTGATCTCTTGTGCTAGTTTCTGTGCTCGTACAATATACATGTTAACATTTTCATTTGGGTTCAATTTTAGTCTGGCTAGATCCAACATTAGGTCTATCCTTTTATTTTCTAGAGATCCTTCAAACCTTTTCTTTATGTCGTACCAAATTCTTTTGGCCCTTTTATCGCCTCGAAAGATGATTGTTAAGTCATCCGAAAGTGACAATATTATTAGGCTGTATGCTTCCCGATTCTTTTTCTTCCAAATATCATATTCTAGTTTATTTTTTGTAATGTCTGGCTCGTCATTAACAATTACGTCCTCGAAGAGATCTTTTGAATCTAGAATTGCTTCCATTTTCATGGACCACGTGGTATAGTTGTTTTCTGTTAACTGTTCGATTTTTGCTAAGTTATGTGTATCCATTTTTATTCAATATTTATTTTCTAAATTGGCTGTTAGTCCAATTATTTATTTTCTTTATGATTTAAATGGATCAATTGGCGGTTAGTCCAATTCGCGCGCCCAAACAACGCTCAGCTACCAAATTGATATAGGCTTAGCAAAATACGGTTATTCTTTTTGAGGATTTGTGGTTGTTTTTGTACTCACGTATGTTGTAGTTACGAGGACATCCCTTTAGATAAAAACAAATATATATTTATTTAAGGAACGACTTGTTCCATTACATATATTGTTAAGACAAGTTAGCGGTAAACAACAGCAAGTTTGAAGGTAGAAGTTGGAAGTTACGTCATCGTAGTGACGTCAGCATCTATGATGATTAAAGTCAAAGTTTGCGTAACAAGTTGTCTCCCAAGTAGATTGGATGATCACTTGTGAACGGCGTGTAGGTCTTGAACCACTCTCGTCGAAATGTCATGCTGCAGCTTGCACCGCTGTCAGCATACCAAATATCATTGGGCTCTACTTGATTATTGCACAAAATAAGTCCATAATCACTTGAACTTCCTTTTGAATCATGAAGATTTTTGGAATCATTTTTCTCATTAGCTAATCTTTTTCTACATTCGCGGCTCCAATGTCCAATTTTGTGACAATAGTGGCATTTAGTGTTCTTCTTGGCATCTTGAAAAGAACGTTGTGTATCTTTAGGCTTCGTTCGTGCTTGCCTGTGTAATAAGGCCTCATCTTGTTTAGAAGAACCGCTTTGTTGATTCCTTGTTTCTTCAATCAAAAGTCTTGCAGTTAAATTGTTAAGAGTTTGAGCTTTCGGATCTAACGATTCCCACGCTGCAACAAAGTAGCGCATACTCGAAGGCAAAGTATTTACAATTTTTGCTACCTTTTGATCTTCCGTTATGGTTCCGCCCATTTGTGAAATTTGTGCAGAAATATTTTCAATTTTTGCTATGTAATCACTTATTGTTTCCGATGTCAATCGTGCATCGAAGAATTGTTGCCAAAGTAGGCCAATAGTAAATTCGGATTTTTGTTCATGAATAGCAAGTAATTTCTGCCACATTTGTGAAGCGGAAGTACAGTTCATCAGGGGCTGAAGAAACCTTAATTCGATTGCCTGTGATAACAACATCCTTGCCTTAACGTCCTTTGATTTCCAATTCTGTAGTGAACTTTCAGAGTTACTGTCGGAGGAAACAACATTCGGCTTTATTTCTAAGCCTTCCAATAATTCTAGTAATTTTTGTTGTTCCAAAAGAAGCCTGAATTGGAATTTCCATAGTGAAAAGTTTTCACTATTAAAAACTTTAATCCTTGAAAGACAATTTCCGCTCATCTTCTTTGTCTTGGAATCGGCCAACGACAAAAAGAAACTAGGGTTATGGTTGGCGGTTGACGCCTAAACTTCAAGCAAAACAAAGGCTTACTCACTGCTGGCGGTTAATCCTTTTAGGCGCAGTGGAAGCGTGCTGGGCCCATAACCTGTTGAAGTTTGAGATTGAATCAAGGAATAAAAGGATTATTTATTAAACAAAGTAACTTAAAACAAGATGTTAAAGTAGCAAAATTTTAAAGGCAAGTATATGTAGGAAGGCGAGAGACAAAGACTATATATATTGACGTCGACCGCAGCGCCGCCGCGGCCGTTGATTGGTCGATCCCCCAATGCTCCACGTCAATTTTGATCGCTATTCCAACAATATCATTGAAGTGAATTAATTAACCAAGAAAATTCAGTTGAATTGAGTATGTTGGCCAAACTTTCCGCAAACCCGATATAGATATTTCTTATTCTTGATATCTCCAGTAGTTGAGTTAAACATATATGGGGAAGTCGGCTGTTGTCCATTTTCAGAATTCTAAGCCAGAACCTGAACCCCTTACACCATGTTCTTCTGATTATTGGCCTAAATTGGAGCTCATATAGTAAGGCAAAATGCGCACAATACATGAGTACAAGGCAGGTGGAGTATGAATGTCTTAAGACAGAAGTAGCATAATTTTTGCTGCCCTGCCTGCTAGTTCATTGCCATTGACTCCAATGCGTGCGTGTTGCCAGAACAGGAGACTGCTCACCAACTCGCTATATACTCGCTATGTATAGCTACAAAAAGGTGACTTGCGAACTATGCTCGAATATTTAAAAATATATATATTATAAAATAATATATGAAAAAACAACAGTAAAATAAAAATAAAAGGGTCAGGTGATGATAATGGTAACCTTTAGTAACATCATGAAACGCGATATCCCAAACTCAGGGATATTTGCGTCAATACCTCTCTCTACATCACAACAAATCGGCTATATACAATCCTGTTCAATTCATTATTTTACATAATTAACCAAAGAAAATTGTCCAAAGAGAAAAACAAACAACAAAGCAAAACACACAAAGCAAGCATCGCAATTCTTTTCCTTCTAAGTTTCCCTCTCCCTTTTCCAATTTAAAAGAAAGTTGCAAATAAATTTGCAAAATTGATCAAAATTTTTATACTTTTTTCTTTATCGTCTACAAATTCATCAAGCTGTCCAATACGACCAAATTTATTTTCCCTATAAACCCGGAAAATTGGACATTCCAGAAGTAGATGTTTCGAGTCCTGAATTTCACCTCCGCAGAAGCATCCTGGTTCCTTCACCGCGCCGATAGTTGCCAAAAATTTCCCAAAATTACCATGATCTGTAATGAATTGGATATTGTAAAAATTTGGACGGAAAAATCTTGGAATTCCAGATACGAAAAAGCTTCTGAAAATTTCATTAGTATTATCAAAAATTTCATTCATTTTTGCGTGTAAGAATGATTTGACTATACTTGGAGCATGGGGTTCGTAAGTAAAAATAATGAAAGCAGCGCGAAACGCGTTCGTGGATGGCTTTTCTTGATAAATCAAGAAATTGAGTTAACCAAATATCAGGGAACAGATTAAATCAATGTTTAGTTGATTTCTGTTCCATCAGATGGCGCTCTGCCATCTAAAAAGCACATGTGCTTCTGGTCAGGAGATATGCCTTCTTTATTTTTAATATAATATATATTATAGCATTAGAGAGTAAGTATAGCGAATAATTAATATATCGTGTTTATCATTTTAATACCCTGTTTTGTGATATTTGTGTATATAAAAGCCTTTCTAAAAAAAAATATGTGATACAATAGAGTGAAAAACTACATCCGAGTTGGTTAAGTAAATCTTGAGACTTTGATGCACAAAAAAAACGATTTACACACATTTATATATTTAAAATCAAAAAAGGCATATCCTGACAACGCTCACATGAGCTTTTTAGATGGCAGAGCGCCATCTAGTGGAACAGAAATAAACTAAACGTTGATTTAACCTCTTCCTTGATATTTGGCCATATATATGCCTTTTTTTATTTTAATAAAACACATAACATTTATTATTGTTTTCATTTTTTATATTTATAAATAAGGTAGAATCTCTCTGCAAAATACAACACCTAGTTGCAGAGCTAAGGTGTGTTTTAGAGAGAGGAGGGGGTCCTGTTACAGGAGAGTTTCTTATGAGTAAAAATGGTGATTTTGGTGATGAGATGCTTTGTAGAGAGGTGTCCTCTAGAGTGAGGGTTCATGGCAATAGTCGGGGAGATCTGTCCGATTTCAGGACGTGACATAATACCAGACGACCATCAGTGGGATTCGTCTGATAAAAATTATATTTAATTTTAGATATTTCTCTATATTAACCCTATATAATATTATATGTATGATTAATAAAATTATATTCCATCTCAATCTCTCTACTTCTTTCAAAGATGGGCCCAAAGATCTCAGGAAACAATCAACAATGGCTGCTAACATGGCCATAAATTTGATGCCGACATCAACTCAACTTCCTATCGCTGCTGAAACTTCAATATCTAGAGCAAATTGTTCAGCAAAAAGAAGAACTGCTATTCCTTGCTATGTAGAAAACCACCCAACTCTCTCAAATCAACCTTATTTAGGTGTTTCAGAAGTCTATCAGCAATTTGTTTCTCTATATGAACTTATATTTTATGATCAATATTCTTGCTTCTTACGAATCGATAGAAATTATTCACTTCACGGAAATACTTCTATTTCTACAAGCAACTTCAAGCAAATAGAAACTATGTCTAAGCAACAATTATAGGCAATCTTCTACGATGTGAAATTCAAGAAAAATATATTTATTATTTGATTGTATAAATTGCTCATTGACCCTATATGTGGTACAAATATGAAGAAGATTTGAGGAACATATAGAAGTTCTTCCTTTAATATAAACGGAAATAAGAAATTGCCAAAGAGTTATATGTATAACACAAAGATGGAGCTTCAAGGAAAATATTATTTCTTCCTTTAATTTAAACGGATCGCAGAAAGTCTCAACAGTTCTATGTGCAACACAAAGATGAAGAAACTTCTAGGAACATACATGATTTCTTCTTTTAATAGAAACGGATTGCAGAAATTGCTTAACAGTTCTATATGTAACACAGAGATGAAGAAACTTCTAGGGGAGGGGAGGGGGGGGACATAGTATTCCTCCCTTTAATATAAACGGAAAGAAGAAATTATCCAACAGTTCTATGTGTAACACAGAGATGAAGAAACTTCTAGGGGGGGGGGGGGAACATAGTATTCCTCCCTTTAATAGAAACGGAAAGCAGAAATTGTTCAACAGTTCTATGTGTGGCACAAAGATGAAGAAGCTTTAGGAATATATTTATATGATTTCTCCCTTTAATATAAACAGAAAGCAGAAATTGCTCAACATTTCTTTGTATAACACAAAGATGAGTCTTCGAGGAACATATTCATATGATATCTCCATTTAATATAAACGGAAATCAGAAATTGCTTAACAGTTCTATGTGTGGCAAAAAGATGAAGGAGCTTCAAGGAACATACAGGATTTCTTCATTAAATACAAACGAAAGGCAAATTTTGTTCAACATTTCTATGTGTTGAATACAACACAAAGATGAAGAAGCTTCGAGGAACATACAGGATTCATCCCTTTAAAAGAAAAGGCTGATTTCTTCCGCGCTTCTTTTCTGCAATAAGAAAGTCGAAAAAAAAGGTTTTTTTTTTCAGAGTTCAGAGAGTTTCATATTGCTGGTTTATCAATGAGTAAAGCAAAGTGCTGAAACTTCCCGATTATGTAATAAATTGACGTGAAAGCGCGGGATTGAGTCCCGCTAGTCTTGATCATTTTTACAAACCCATCACAGCACCTTAGAAATGTTATCCAATATGGCTGTAAATTCGGTAAAATATATTACTGTTGTTCCACAAAATCACAGGGCACCTCTCCTGTCAAAATTAACGGCAAAACTAAACGCCTTCTACTGATTGTCGCCGCAAAGTAGCGGCCTTGGGTCGGTGACAAAGCAACAACACCAGCTTTGCGGCGACGGTCAATAGATGGCGTCTAATTCTGAGGGTAGAGGCGCCCTGTGCTTTTTCCAATTTCCTTTTCTCATGGCAAGGTTTCCATATAATGCTGTTGTTTAAATATCTGGAGGAGGGAAGACCAGAGTACTGTCTGGTTCTGATGTTGCTGTCAAGGGAAAAAAGGCAGAGAGGACCTCACACCCTTATGGATGAGTGAGTGGACAGGGTGATTTCACATGAGAATCTGACGTACTGATTGGCATGTTGGACTCTTGGGTCATCGCTCTGTGTAAGTGTCATTGGGAGCGTCCTTATCGAGCATGTCGTGACAAACCAAGGGATATGAACAGCAGTACAACTCTCCCAAACTCCGCCATCTTCGTGCCTCAGAGGATTCTAATTCGCCGGCAGATTTAGGGTACGTTGGTTAAGGATACGGAAGCCAAAAGGGGCGGGGAGTCCTAATGAAGCGTAGGATGGATTTGACCACGTCCAAATAGGCCCAGGAAAGCAAAAAGCAGGCCACCAATCACTCCTGTAGATGTTTTTGGGCTGACTGGCTAACACTATGGACCTTAAAGGCGAGCACGAGGGAACTAGCAAAGAAGCGATTGATATTGCCAGGTGGAAAATTAGGAAAGACAAACTCCTGGATGAGACAGCAATATATTTGAGGCTAGAACAAACTATGAATGATAAAAAAAAAGGATAAGCAATGAGGGAAGTTTACAGAGTAGCAAAATATAAACATAAAAAATGATACTCTGTTAATAAAATAATAAATACTTCCCTACAATATAATATGGATTTTTGCTTCAGTTAAACCTGTCTATAGCGCCACCCCTTTTGGGACTCACCAAAATATGGTGCTATAGAGAGGGGGTTCTATAGATAGGTCACTTTTAATGTAAATCGCATCGTACTACGTATTTAAAATCTGGCGCTATAGAGAAGGAGGAGCTATTTAGAGGGGGCGCTATAGACAGGTTTAACTGTATTATAAAATACGTCATATACAACCTATGGTGTTGATTTTAATAAGGAATATGATGCAGAAAAAGAGCTCGACTTAATTTTAGTGACTCAAATATATTGTATAACTCTGTATATATTCTCTCTGGCGTGTTTTATTACCATTGTATGTAATAACTAATTATACAGTTTTTGTAACGTCTAAATAAATAAAGCTTGCTTGTTGTTGGGAACTAACAAACGGTAGCTCGGTGCACGAGCGTGTATCAGTTCCCACTGGATGGAACACTAGGGCTGCAGGGATGACATATTGGCCTTCTAGACATGAGCGGTCGTACAATTCCTGGATGCGGTTTTAGGAATCTAAAAAAGTAGGGGGTCAGTGGAAGGATGGTCTAAACCGTTGGTTTTCGACCACAACGACCCGGGTTTGATTCCCGCATTGGGCACTTTTTTTCTGATTAAAAAAAGGCTCCAATGGCCCCCGATTATTGCAAAAGTCCAACCCCACCAGCGAGTGCAAGTAACCAAACTGGCACATTTTTAAGTGCAAAGTCGAACTGCTTTTCACATGTGTAGACTTGTGGTGCATTTACAGTAAAAGCAGTCACCTACTTCTACCCACCATGATTATAAGCTAAAAAATATATATATAGCCACGGTTTGACTATTATATTTACTTTTCAGATTATTTAAACCGTATAATTAAAGGACAGTCATACATAAAGGAAAAGGCTATCTCTTTATAATGGTCACTTTGTAGGGAACTAAATTTACCTATTTCCTTACATAATACTGGATAATAAAAGAAGTCATTTGATGATAAGTTCTTATTGTTATTATCACACATATACATACCCTTGTCTAATTTTAAAATTCAAGACAAATCCTAGAGGCAAAGTTTTATTAATTATATATTCAAATATACATGATTATTTTTTAAACATATTTTTGTCATATCTTCTTCTTCTTTATTATCTCCATTCAATCATATTAGGGTATCAAGTTTGTAAAGCTTGAGACTTTTGATGGTGTCTGTTGACAACCATCATGATTGGGTGAAGTAGTATGCGTCTGCCTTTGTCATTAAGACTGGGAGCACTACTCAGTGGCAGGCCGACTTAGCTCTAAAATAAATGGCCGCCTCTGACATGAGGAACAGACGCCATGTGCAGCCACTCCTAACATGGAGTACAAACGCGGCTCATCCTGTATCCCTGGATTAGGAGCCCTTACAGGGTACTATCAGCCGGGCCAGCAGAGCCCAGGTTTTTTAGTGAGCTTGTTACTGCCCCCCCCCCCCTCCTCCTTTTTCATCCGGGCTTGTGACCGGCAAAGGCGGAGTTATTTGTCATATTATATAATGAAAAGTATACTTTTAAAAATGTTTCTAATACCTTGTTGCTTTAAAGCAACTTCAAGCATTGCTCCTTTCAAATGAAACTAATAAGTGTTTTCTTCCATTTCCCACATATTCTTCTTCTGAATAGCGCTGTCAGGAATGCCGGGTTGAGGATACAGAAGGGACGCCAGCATGAGAGGCATCTGTCATAATTAGACATGTCCAGGTGGAGTAAATTAGAACGTTCGTACAGCTTACCATTTGTAGCCATTTTCTCCTAGTGCTTCCAGAATTTAACCGTTTTCAGGTTTTATTTAATAAATTTTAGTCTATTTTTTTATCTCTCTAAAGACATAATATTTAAGACGTAAATATTTAAAAAAATAAAATAAAAAATATATATTTACTGGCCGAAGTGTCTTTAATTTGAACAACTATGAATGCCGGCCAGGCAGCCTCTATATTTACGATATTTTTTTTATCTGTTTACTAAAAAAAACGAGTTTGGTATTTTTAAAATAATTTAATCAGATACATGTGTGACGTTTTGGTAACAGCGTTGTTAACATTATTACAATTTATTTAGATTCTTATTTTCTTGTATCTAGAATCCATAATACAAATTGTGCTTTATCAAAATAATTTAATGTTTAAAATATACAGTTAAACCTGTCTATAGCGCCCCCTCTTGGGACTCACCAAAATAGGGTGCTATAGAGAGGGGGTGCTATAGACAGGTCACTTTTAATGTAAATCGCATCGTACTACGTATTTAAAATCAGGCGCTATAGAGAGGGAGGCGCTATTTAGAGGGGACGCTATAGTTTAACTGTATTACCTTTTGCTTTTATGTATCTTTTTCTCTCTTTGGCTTAGAACTGGCTGGCGTTCTACACCATTTATAGAAAGGACCATTCGTTTAGGGGGGGGGAATAGTATAGATTATATTGTAGAACGACATTTGAAAATTATCCCGCATGTGTTTCTTTTGAACGAAAAATCGAAATTTATTTTAAGGAGAAATAACGATTATTTCTAACCTTAGGGATGAAGTATGAAAGGATGAATTGTGAAGAGTAATGATAAACGGAAAAATAAAGTGCACAGGGATGGGAATTTATTATTACTCTTCGCAATTCATGCTTTCATACTTCATCCCTAAGGTTAGAAATAATCGTTATTTCTCCTTAAAATGAATTTCGAATTTTCGTTCAAAAGAAACACATGCGGAATAATTTTCAAATGTCGTTCTGCAATCATAAGCTGCATTATATTGTATTATAGATTATATTGCTAAATTTTTGTTTGCTACCAACAGTTTTATACATCAACAGAGTGGGAATGTTCCCCACAATAAGTATAAATAGATAACATTGTGTGTGTAGCGTAAAAATTTAGTCTTGGAATATCTTAAGATGTCAAAGTATTTATTGATGGCGTCAGTACGACTAGTCGACAATCATCAGCAAAAAAAAACTATCTACAGCTATAGAGAATATCGAGCAAGCAAACTAAGGAACGTTTATGATGATTTACAAATATAAAGAACTCCGCCTTTGTCGGTCCCAAGCCCGGATGAAAAAGGAGGAGGGGGAGCAGTAACAAGCTCGCTAAAAAAACCTGGGTTCAGCTGGCCCGGCTGATAGTACCCTGTAAGAGCTCCTAATCCAGGGATACAGGATAGGCAGCGTTTGTACTCCATGTTAGGAGCAGCTGCACATGGCGTCTGTTCCTCATGTCAGAGGCGGCCATTACTTTTGGAGCTAAGTCGGCCTGCTACTGAGTAGTGCTCCCAGTCTTAATGACAAAAGCAGACGCATTCTACTTCACCCAATAATGATGGTTGTCAAATCTCTTTATCAAAAGTCTCAAGCTTTACAAGCTTGACACCCTAATATGATTGAGTGGAGAGAAGAAAGAAGAAGAAGACAAATATAAAGTAATAAACATGTTTTAAATTTTTTAATTGAATAATTAAATTAAATAATAAAATATATCAAGAAAGAAGTTTCAGAAGATGAGTTTCTTTTAATTGTAAAAACAATTACAAGCTTTCGGGCAATGCCCTTCTACAGGTAAGATAAAAATAAAACAAAATTTTATTTTTATCTTACCTGTAGAAGGGCATTGCCCGAAAGCTTGTAATTGTTTTTACAATTAAAAGAAACTCATCTTCTGAAACTTCTTTCTTGATATATTTTACTGGAAGAGTCTTTGACCTTTAAATAATAAAATATAGATTATTTCTTCGCCACAATATAGTACAGTAGAACCTCCCTGTAAAGGACACCTAATTGCAGAGTCAAAGTGTCCTTTAGGAAGAGGTGTCCTATTACCGAAGCGTTGCTAAATAGTAAAAATGGTAATTTTGAAAATTAAAACTGTCCTTTATAGAGAGGTGTCCTCTAGCGGGAGTGTCCTCTCATGAAGGTTCTATTGTATATACAGTAGAACGTCCCTGTAAAGAACACCTAATTGGAGAGCCAAAGTGTCCTTTAGGATGAGGTGTCTTCTTACCGGAGAGTTGCTAAATAGTAAAAATGGTACTTTTGCAAATGAAAACTGTCCTTTGTAGATAGATGTCCGCTAGCAGTGTGTCCGCTAAAGGGAGGTTCTACTGTATATAGTATAAAGTTGCAGGATGATAATATTCATGTCCCAACATGTAGTAATGTATAAATGGAGAAGTAAATAAATACTCCCGAGGTTAGTGGCGACAAGAAGGCAAAGTCCCTAGAAAAAGACGTGTTGACATGGCTCCAGCAATAAGACTGCCCAATACCACCACATCTCCTTTGATCTATATCTCCCAACTGTCTTCTGCCAGCCCCCCAGCTATATTTTTAGCCTACTGGGGACAGAGGTCAGACTTTTCCTGTTCCCTGTTTTCCTGTTGTGAAGTTAAAGTGTTGGGGAAAAAAGATAGAACAAAAAAAGAACTGAGAAATAAATAATTGTATAAATAAATGATTTTGTCTCTAACTATTGTACTTACAGTAGCGATAGGCAGGTGGTATTCTGAAGGTAACGAACGATAGGATTTGATTAATTTAACAAAATGAGCTTTACTCTATTATGATAATATGATACATAAAAATAAACTAATTTCAATCGGAGTAATTGAACTATTATGCTGATCACCAATCTTTTTGCTAACTTTAGCCTTTTCACTTTATTCCGTTTCTACAACAGGCTTCTTATCAACCCTCTTTAGCCTTTTCACTTTCTTCTGTTTCTTCAGTTTCTATAACAGGCTTCTTATCAACTTCTTTAGCCTTTTATTCTTTTCATCTGAGCTTGAGTTCTTTATCTCCTTCTCTCAGGCACTCCTATCCTCATAAACAATCCTTACAATCCTCCCGCTGGCCATCTCGCCGTGCCTTTTATGCCTGGCTTGCACAAAGTCTCACCTTATTGACTTTTTGTCACCTGATCAGCAAATGATACAAATGAATTAGTTTTAACATTCTCCCACCAAGATTGACAAAGAAATGGTCAAAATTAAATTTTCGTCAACTATTTACACTTAATATGAAATGTTTATATCATTTAAGAACTATATCTGTCAGGCAATTTACTTTCTCTCCCAAACCTGCTTTCGTAAATCCTGGGAAAAGTCTCTGGCTCTCTCCTTAATATGTCAGATTTTGGATATAGAATCAACTCATCCAATTGGTCTTTCCCTTCTCAAGAGGATATAAACGCTGAATTGCTCTGACCAAGGTACATGTCAATGTTTTAACATGGGCCACCCTTGCATGACCATTATTTATGTGCATTTTCCAAATCAGTTGTTCTACAAAGAGATGATCTCCTGGTAGAATGGCTGGATTTTGAATTCTTATGGGACTTGTCTAGGTAAAAGTTTACTTTTAACACACCATAGACCCTCAGAGTTCTTCAAGATCTTCGAACTTTTGATAGACCTCGACTTCTCTATAGACGTTATCTATTGTATCATTTTAACAAGCTTCTTTTCTGCAAATTCCAATTCAGACACTTTCAAAGGACCCGTTTCTGTAAACTGTTTTTTTAAGTTTCTCTATAAATCTTAAAACATAAGACATTATTCTGATGTTGAGCGGATAATCGGATCTTCTTGTGAACAACCAATCATTATAATCTACGTTCAAATTAATATTTGTATTCACAATCTTCTCCTCAGAACATACTTCCTGCTGATCTATCGTGGGCTCTGATTTAGGCGATGATTCTTTGGGTTCTTTCAACGATCCAGGGCCCTCTCACCATCTACTTCGCACAAACTGGTATGGAGAGCATCCTCTTGACAAAAGATCAGCCGGGTTTAAATGCCCTGGAACGAACCTCCAATCGTTTAAATTGGTAGTGGATTGAATTTCTTTGACTCGGTTTCTCAAAACTGAAAACTCTGAAAACCCGCCATTCAATTTTTCTCTTTGTCCAGCTCAAGGCCGTAGAAAAATTAGACCAAAGAGTCATTTTACATTTTCTTTTCAGAGCAGCGTGAATAGAGTTGGCCAATCTAGATCCCAGTACCATGGCAATCAATTCTAGTCGAGGGATTGTAATCCTTTTTATTGGGGCCAATCTTGTTTTACTCCATATCAAACTTATATTTTCCATCCACTTCACTCCTTAAATAGGCGACTGCTCCATAAGCTACTCGACTGGCGTCACAAAAGATGTGAATTTCCGTGGGGAACACAATATCATTCCACATATATCTGGGTATCTTTATTATATCAATGAATCTCATTTGATCACACCAAGTTTGAAACTCACGAGCCATACTTTCAGGCAATGGTGTATCCCATCCTATTTTTAAATTCCAAGATCGCTGCAGCAATAATTTTGGTGCTACGAGTACCGCAGCACAAAATCCAAGTGGATCAAATATCCGCTGAACCACTGACAGCACTAGTCATTTCGTTAATCTTGATGAGAGGCTTACATTTTTAGGGAATTCACATTTTAATGTATCTTCCCTTTTGTTCCAAACGACACCCAATACTTTGGTAAAAGGCTCTTCACTCGGGTTATCATCAAATGAATACTCCCACCCTCTTAAGTTCATTTTCGCCCTTTCCATAATCTCGGTTGCAGACCTTTCAAACTCCTGTACTTCTATCTTTGTTTCCAGAGAGGCAACACAGCTATCCATATAGAAGGAGCGAGCCAACATCTTTGCCACCTTTTCTAGAGAACCTTTTATCGTTTGAAGATGGTACTCAATTACGGCATTCAGCAAAAATGGACTACAATTTAGGTCGAAAACAAGTCTTTTATGCCTAAAAGCCATCAATTCTCTATCCTCTTCGACTAAAGAAATCTGAGGTAGTCTTGATCATTCTCCTTAATGGCTACCATTTGGAAAGCTTTCCTTATGTCTGCTAAGACTCCAAACTTATTTTCCCGAAATCTTATCATTATTTCAGGTATTATTTCCAGTAGATTGGGTCCCTTTTCTGAATACTGATTCAAGCAGAGTCCATTGTATCCTTGACAGGAAGCGTCAAATACTGGCCGTATAGGCGTCGTTTTAGATTCACCCTTAAATACAGGGCGATGGGGCAAATAGTAACCTTCTACTTCAGGTGGATTTTCATTAACTCTTTCGATCAGCCCTTCATTCAACCAATCTATGAATACCTGATCATATTCTTTCAACTTATTTTGTTGAATCATTTTCTTGGTACCAATCTCCAATCTCCTTTTCGCCAATTCACAATTATTTGGGATTGACACTTCTATTCTCCAAGGTAATCCTACAGAATATCTTTGATCACTTTGTCGCTGGATTTGTTTAATAACCTTTTCTTTCAATTCTTGATATCTGGACTCTTTGGAGCAAGTTTCAATAGGATCTCTAATGCCTAATATTTCTAGATCCCATAATTCTTTCAAATCACTTTGAACTGTGAGCGAATTCAAAGTTTGTTTTATATGTTCATCCCTATCAATAATTGGTGAATTGCCCATTAATGTCCATCCCAACCTTGTTTCCATCGCAGTTAAGTTGGTTTCAATTTTTACAACTTTCCCCGGTGAAGGCATGTCCATATAATTAACACCGATAAAAATATCAATCTCTTTTCTTTTAAAGTTATCTTCTGGAATGCTTATACCTTTACTGTTTAACTTTGTCCACCAACCTCCTCTCGGTAAAGGCGGTACATTATCGCAAATTTTAGGTTGGTCCAACGCTTCAATCTGAATTTGTACCTTCCTGTCATTCAATTTTTCAAAGTTCAGGATGAATCTTCCATGCCTTTCCTCTTTTACTTTTTTGGATTTTGTTTCAGAATCTGCCGTTTTCTCATCTTTTGATTTATCAGTTCTAGAATATTTGACATTACTAGCCTTTTAGAATCTTCAAATATTCACTTGCTTTAGTTTTCGCTTCTGAGTCAGCGCTTCAGATGCCACTCTAGAATTGTTTACCGATTCATAACCTTTAATTGCAGTTTGAGAATCCTTTACTTCATCGCCTTTGGGTTCAACTTCCGAATCCTTTATGTTATTTGCATCAGTATCTTCATATTCCTCATTAGCTGTTTTTTCTTGCTCCAACTCTTCCTTAATAAGGTCCATTTCTAATGTATATTCATCACCTGCCTCATCCACTTTAGTTACCTCTTCATCTTTAGTAATATTTGCTTCTATAGATTAACTTCATTTTTACTATTTTTACTATTATATATTTTTCCTGATTGTGAAATATGCTAGTTTTCTGTTCTATAATAAATCTTTCCTGTATATATATTTCACAATCCTCAAATTCTCTATCAATTTCTTCTTCAGTAATTTCTTCCCGGGCCAACAAAGCCAACTGGTACCATTCGTTTAAAGCTACAAGGCCATTATGCAAACATTCAAGCCTATCAAACTTTGCATAAACCGTATCTTTATCAATGCAAGACTTTTTTTAACTCATATATATATATCCTTAACTAGTTTGGTGAAAATACCTCTCACAGCTCTTAGTCTTTCGTTCACTTCCTCCATCTTACCCCCAAACCTATCGCGTCCGGCTCACCAGAAATGTTGGAGAAAAAAGAAAATTTAGAGAAGAAAAAAATTAAGAAAGGAATAAATAAATAAATGATAAAATAAATAAATTTTAGGTCTCTCTAGCTATTGTACTTAGAGTAGCAATAGGAAGGTGATATTCTGGAGGTAATGAGCGACAAGATCTGATGAATTTAACATAATGAGCTTTTTTCTATTATGATAATATGATGCATAAAAATAAAATAATTTAAACCAGAGTAATTATCTTGAACTATTATGCTAATCACCAATATTTTTGCTAACTTTTGCCTCTTCACCTTCTTTAGTTTCTACAACGGGCTTTTTATTAACTTCTTTATCCTTTTAACTTTCTTCAGTTTCTACAACAAGCTTCTTATCATCTTATTTAGCCTTTTCACTTTATTCTGTTTCTTCAGTTTCTACAACAGGCTTCTTATCAGCTTCTTTAGCCTTTTATTCTTTTCATCTGAGCTTAAGTTCTTTAACTCCTTCGCTCAGACACTCCTATCCTCATAAACAATACATACAAACAATCCTCCCGTTGGCCATCTCGGAATTATTCTTGACTTCGCCCGCACAAGTCTCAGTGGAGACTTTTCCGGGCACAATGTAGCTGAAACGAAAAACGGGTTCCAGAGACGGGCAGGTGCGTCGGGGGATAGAGATTTGCCATGGGGCAATGCTCAGGCTAAAGAAGTCAGGACTGTTACCTCCTGAAGCTGTTTTATAACTTGTTTGATTAAGATTTGTTTAAAATTTCTTGTTCAAAGAAGGTTTTAAATGGTGGTTATGAGTAGTTGAATATACAGATATTTACAAGTATAGTGATTGGCATGGGAGAAGGCATCTTTTTCTTTTTTTTTAATTATTATTATATATATATATAATTTTTTTCTTTTATTGTATATATTGTTAAAGTTTTTTTTTTTTAGAAAACTTTATGTGCCAGTAAAAGTATTTGTTTTGAATTATATTAGTTGGGAAAATTCCTCTTTTTATTCTCCCATGCTTGTCCATATTGTTGCACCAGATTGCGGCTTGGCAGACTCTTCAGCCATGATTCTCTCCTGTGCTGGGTCTTGCATCTTACCAGAGCGTGTTTCAACCATCCTACAAATTTATATAAGGGAATAATGAGATAAGTCTACTTTAAGTAACCTCCAGAATCCTTTCTTTATTTTCTCACATCAAAGAGAGCAGTGAAGTCACACGTGTACCTAAATACAAATGATGACAATCTAAATAATCTGTGTTTTAAATAAATATCATAGAATATTTTATATAAAAATAAATAAATATATAATTTAAATTTCAAATATATTAAAAATAATATAAGAAATACGCCATTAATCATGATGTAACACTTCCCCCTCTCCAGAGGTCGTCACGTCCTCGTGAGTTACCTCATCAATTCTCTCAAAATAGGGTTTGAGTCTTGAGACATGGACAATCAATGGGTCTTGGCCAGGATTATCTTTTGGCTCAATTAAGTAATTTACGTTAGACAGCTTCTTTAATATTCTATATGGGCCAAAATATTTTCTCAGTAGTTTCTCACACTTTCCTATTTTCCTAATTGGTGTCCAAACTGCTACTAATTCTCCTGGTTCGTAGCTTCTTTCCATGTGTTTCTTGTCATAGTTCTTTTTCATTCTTTCTTGAGTCTTTATTGTGTTGTTAATAACTAATTTTCTTGTTCTGTTTATTTTGTCTAAGTGATCTTTTATGTATTCATCATAATCATCTTTGTCAATGTCCACCGAGATATTCCTGTCGTCCAAAAGAGACGTGGGTTCTCTTCCAAACATCAGGAAAAAGGGAGAATATCCTGTGGTTTCCTGAATTGTAGTATTGTAAGCGTGAGTGATGAATGGGAGTATTTCGTCCCAATTTTTCTGATCAGTGTTCACATACATACTGAGCATATTGATCAATGTTCTATTTAACCGCTCTGTCAATCCATTAGTCTGGGGATGATAGCTCGTTGTGAAGCAATGTTTAATCTTGCACGTTTTCATCACCTCTTTCATTAAATTACTGGTAAATTGAGAGCCTCTGTCACTAATAAGATATTGTGGGGCTCCGTGCCGAAGAAAAATATCCTCTACTAGAAATTTAGAAACTTCTTTCACTGTTGCTTCCGAGACTGCTCTTGTTTCTGCATATCTAGTGTAGTAGTCCGTCAGCACGATTATCCATTTTTTCCTGTTTTTCGTAGATGGTAGTGGACCAACAAAGTCAATTCCAATTCTTTCGAAAGGAAAGTTGGCTGGGGGGATGGGCTGTAGTAGTCCAGAAGGTAATTGGTTTGAGCCTTTCCTACTTTGGCAAAGGTGACACGTCTTAACGAATTCTGAGACATCCTTTAGCATGGATGGCCAAAAGTATTTACTCTTTATTCGGTACATGGTTCTGGCGACGCCCAGATGGCCTTTCGACATATGATTGTGATATTCTTTCATAATTTCTCTCTTTTTATTCTCTGGAACCACAAGCAACCACGCCCTGCCTTCAGGGTTCGGGTTTTTCTTAAAGAGGCATCCATCTTCTTCTTTAAAGTTTTGCGCAATTGATCGCTTGCTTCCATTAAGGTTTTTCTTAACACTTTCGATAAATTTATCCTCTTCGTCTGTTATTTGATTTAAAAATAGCCTTTCAAAATCCTCATCCCAATCAGTTTCTGGTAAGGGCCCCCTAGATAAGCCATCGGCGTCCAGATGCTTCTTTCCCGATTTATGTATTATATCGAAGTCATATTCTTGAATTTTCAATGCCCATCTTGCCAATCGACCTGTTGGATCCTTCAAGTTTTTGAGCCAGCATAAGGCGTGATGGTCTGTTACTATTTTAAAGTGTCTTCCATAAAGGTAGGGTCGTAATTTTGACATTGACCAGACAACGGCCAGACATTCTTTTTCAGTGGTTGAATAATTTTGCTCCGCTTTACTTAAGGTACGACTCAAATATGAGATCACCTTCTCTTCACCACCGATGTCTTGGACAAGTGTTGCACCTATGCCGATGTTGGACGCATCAGTATGAACATAAGTAGGTGCATTTGGATTGAAGTGACCTAAAATTGGTGGACTTAATAGTGCTGTTTTTAGGGTTTGAAACGCTTCCTCTTGTCTTTCTGTCCAGGTAAATGGTACACTTTTTTTATAAGGTTGGTCAAAGGGTCAGCAATTTTTGAAAAGTCTTTGATAAATTTTCTATAATATGAACACATTCCCAAAAAGGATTGTACTTCTTTGACCTTTTTGGGCCGAGGAAAATTTCTGACAGCTTTGATGTTATGTTCCGCGGGTTTTATACCATGTTTGCTCGTTATATAGCCGAGAATCTCCAATTCTTCAAAAGCAAATCGGCATTTTTTGTCGTTTAACCTTAAATTAGATTCACGAAAACATCTAAAAACAGCTTCAAGTCTTTTGAGGTGCGTTGGAAAATCCGGGCTATATATGATAACATCATCCAGATAACACAAACAAATTTGCCATCTCAGATTTCCAAGCATATTCTCCATATTTCTCTCAAAGGTAGCAGGCGCGTTACAAAGTCCAAAAGGCATCACGTTGAATTCATATAATCCATGCGCTGTAGTGAAAGCTGTTTTCTCTTTGTCTCTTTCTTCGACTTCAACTTGCCAATATCCAGATCTGAGGTCTATTGCTGAGAAGTGTGTAGATCCTTGGAGAGTATCCATAACTTCGTCTATTCTAGGGATCGGATAGACATCTTTTACTGTCACATTATTCAGTTTTCTGTAGTCCACACAAAATCTGTATTTACCATCTCGCTTCTTGACCAATATTACTGGAAAAGACCAGGGGCTAGAAGATGGCCTAATTATGCCTTCTGTAAGCATCTCGTCAATTTGCTCTTTTATAATATCTCGTTCTTTAGCACTTACCCGGTAAGGCTTGTGTTTAATTGGCTTCGCGTCTTCTGTGTCTATCCGATGTTTTGCCAAATTGGTTCTCCCTAATCTCGATGAAAAAAGATCTCCATACCTTTCTAAAACTTGTTTTAACTCCTTCTGTTCCTTTGGTGAAAGATTTTCGTTTATTTGGAATCTAGGTTCTTCGTTCTTTTCTACCTCTCTTTCTCGACTCACATTTATTTTCGCTGGACTACTTCCAAAAGCCAATGTTTGGTTTTTCATTATTTTCAACGGTCGAGGATACGGATTAGTTATCCAGATGTGTGTTTCCCTATTTATAACATTGATCAAGCTTCTTGCTAGACGAAGTCCATTTGTTTGAAACATTTTGCTGCTCTCCTCGATAATATATTCTCCATCCTCTGTTTCTACCAATGCCTTGATCAATTTCATGGAACATTCCGGTACAATGGAATCCTTGGCACTCTTTATTTTCAACATTTCAAAATTGATTTCGTCATGATTATTCGTCAAATCATATTCTATAGTTTCTTGCTTACAATCTATTTTTGCATTCATTTTCTTAAGGAAATCTCTCCCAAGAATTAATGTCCGTAAATGCGTTTTCAATATCACAAAGTTGTGTGATAATGATTCGTCATCAATTTTTATATTTAAAAATATACTTCCTACCATGTCCAATATTTTTCCATCGGGTTGTTGGCTTCCGTAGGCGTGTCTTACTGGGAAAAAGAAAGAGAGGGTCCAATGAAATAATTTAGTAGTGTTTATTAGAACAAAATCATGATATGAACAACACATATAACAGAGAGTACCGTCGTCTTCCGGGTATTCCTTCTACTGGGGAGCTCGGATTCTATATTCTGTGCGTTTATAATCTGTTTATCTGTGGCTCTCTGATCGGGATGGCGCCTACATTCGGCCATTCCTGGATTTCAATCGTCCTCGATTGAACCTTGCGTTGCAGGAACGTCGTGGGTTGCGTCGGGGGGTATCTTCTACTTCTGGCTCCTCGTCCGGACTTTCTTCTGTAGCTGAATCGTTAATTCTATTTTGCTCTCCTACTGTCCTATCACACGGGTCCTTTCGAAAGATCTGGATCAGGTCTCTCAATTCAGGGTCGGAATGCTGAATCATCAAGATTTGTTCTTCCAGTGTGATTGTGAGGCACACTTCAAGGTTTTTCTCCACGATTTCCTCCATCGTGTCTCTAGGGTCGTCGACTGGAGCTCTACTCATTCCGTCTACGTGGGCCATCTTCTCCCCTGGTTTATGTCGAATTTCGAAATCGTATTCCTGAATCAGATTGTACCATCGCGCTATCTGAGGATTTGTAGTCTTCTTCGCGTTCATGTAGACCAGTGCTTGGCAATCTGTAACCACTGTAAACTTGATTCCTACGAGGAACTGACGTAGTCGATCCAAGGTCCACACTATCGCCATCAGCTCCAATTTGCTTGAGTGGTACATCTTCTCGGCCTCTGTTGTCTTCTTGCTCACACAGTAGACCAAGCGCCATTTGCCGTCTTCGTCCATCTGTAGCACCATTCCTGCTAATCCCTCAGCACTCGCATCGCAATGTACTTCTGTCTTGAGTTCAGGGTTGTAATGAGCTAGTACCGGATATTCGACCAGATCCTTTCGTAGTCCTCCAAATGACCTTCGCTGTTCTTCCTTCCATTCAAATTGTGAACCTTTCTTCGTAAGTCTGCTTAGCGGTTCTGCTTTCCTCGCGAAGTCCTTTACAAATCGTCTGAAGAAGTTCGTCAGTCCCAGAAAGCGTCGTATGTCGTGGACATTCTTGGGTTCTGGAAATTCTTCTATCGCTTTGATCTTTCTTGGGCCTGGCTTAAGTCCGCCTGTACTGATGACATACCCTAAGAACTCAACTTCCCTCCTTCCGAACTCACATTTGGAGGGTTTCAGTGTCAACTTCGCTGATCTTATTCTTTCGAGGACTTCCCTCAACCTTTCGATCATCTCCCGCCAATCCTTTGCCGGGATAATCACGTCGTCGAGATAGCAGAATGCCTTCTTGTTCAGCAGCGGACCTAGGACAGTGTGCATCAGTCTTTGGAATTCAGCTGGTGCGTTGGCGAGTCCAAAAATCATCCTTTCGAATTGACCTGTATCATCTGGGGTGATGAATGCTGTCTTTAATTTTGCCTTATCGGTCAGTGGTATCTGCAGATATCCATGCGCCAGATCCAGAGTGGTGAAGAATTTCGCATTCCTTAGGCCTTCCAGAAGGTCGTCTATCCTTGGTAATGGGAACTTGTCCTTAACTGTTTGAATGTTGAGTCTCCTATAATCTACCACCAGACGATGATCTCCAGTTTTCTTCCTCACAAGTAGGACGGGACTAGCGTAGGGTGATCTAGTTTCCGTGACTATTCCATTGTCCTTCCACTCTCTGACAATCTCCCTGATTGCTTCGCGTTCACTTGCAGTCGTCTTATACGGTCTCAGACAGACTGGCTTGCTTCCATCAACCTCCTTAATGTCCATCTTGGTGACATCGGTGCACCCTAATTCCTCCATGCCAAGAGCGAAACAGTCTCTATACTCGTTTACTACATCTAGGATTTCTTGTCTCTCTTTCGAAGTCAGAGAATGATTGACGTTGATGTCCTCAGGCAGTATGGGGCGCTTACGTTTCATTTGGTCTTGTCCTTCCCTCTTCTCTTCATTTTTAGTCTGAAACGAATCCTCTGCGACGTCCAGGTTAACAACAATATCATCAAGGTTCAGTAGTTCAACTCGCCCTACACATTGGTTCTTCCTTACTCTCAACTTGCCCTTGCCAGCTGAGATGATGGGTACGGTCGTCTTTCCGTCGACCACTTCCAATAGGGAATCGACACAGGCGTCATCTACTCCTGTGAACAATACATATCCATCCTTTACCTCGTCTGTGATTGCACTTGTAAAGTTAATGGAGTCGCTCTCCAACTGAACAGTTTCGGTTGCTCTCAGTTCGATGCTACGCGACTTGATTTCTTCTTGCAGATTAGCAAACGGAAATTCGGATGAATAGCCAATATGCAAGTTTTTACCAATTCTGGCGAAGGATACGTAGGGCAGATCTGTCCATGTTCTTCCAATTAATAGGTCATAGGGTTGGGCATCATCGTTGACAATGAATACAGTGATTTCCCTTCCGACGATGCCATCAATCTCCAGGTCGACTGTCGTCTTCCCAACGGTCCTGGCAGCTGGTGCAGTCTGGTTACCGATGCCGTACAGACTAGTCGAGTCTGGTTCGATGTCGACGCTGATCCTCCTTGCGACCGATTCTCTCATTAGACAACTGCTGCTCCCGGTGTCTATCATTGCCTTCACGGTTTCCTTGTTGTCGATCTTGACATCCTTCAAATATACATCTGGCGGGACAGTCTCCAGTCCTTCGACTTCCAGGTTGGCTACTTTTAGTCCTTCTTTGGGTCTTGTGCAATTCCTTTCCTTGTGTCCCGTTTGACCGCATCCTCGGCATGTCAACGTAGTCCTGGGTGCTGGGCAGTCTCTGGCAATGTGTCCAAACTGATTGCAGTTGAAGCACTTCGGTTCTCCCTTGTCGTTTCTGATTGCACGGTTGACCATTCTCCTCGAGGTGTTAGGATACTTTTCACTGATTTCGTTCCTTGCAGCCTCTCTACTCGAAACATTCGTTCCTTGTTTAGTCTCTTTAACTTCGCTTTGGTTGGGGAATCTCGCAGATTTCTGCTGAAACGACGGTGGTATGAGGTGTTTCGCATTCCAATGCGGAGGTCCCATCTCGGTGCGAACATTTTCGTACTCGTCCAGTTTATCCGCCAACTCATCTGGGTTGTTTAACTTGGTCCAATCGTCAATGAGATGATTACGCAGCACATTTGGAACTTTTTTCTTTAGCTGGTTAGTGACGGACAAATCCTTTAGGGCGTCGAAATTTTCCACGTTCATTCCTTCGATCCATTCGTTGAAATATCCTCGCAATTCGAAAGCGAAGTCTCTCCAGGAACCCTTTTGAGATCTCTCGTGCTTCTCGAATTTTTGTCTGAATTGTTCGGGGCTCAACTTGTACCGTTTTAGGAGCAACCTTTTCACGAACCTATAATCGCCGCTTTGTTCTTCTGTTTCCCGAGCGATTAATTGAGTCATTTCGTAAGGTAGCAATCCTAGGAGGCTGAACGCCCATTGGTCTTCATCCAATCCTAGTCGCTTTGCCTGTCTTTCGAAAAGAATTAGGTAAAAACTCAAATCATTGTCCTTCGACTCGTACTTGGGCATCAGTTTACGTATCTCGTAATGTGCGTCATTGCTGGTACTTCGAGACGTATCGTTGTTTCCGCGTGTAGTCTGGATGCGCAGCTTCTCAAGCTCGAATTCCATTACCATTTGTTCTTTTCGTTCCCGTTCGATTCGTTCTGCTTGCTCTGTTTGTGCTGTTTGTTCCATTCGCTCCCGTTCTGCTCGTTCTGTTTGTTCCCGTTCCTCGATCAGAGTCTCCAACAGTTGCTTTGCGAATTCTTCTTCGTAAGATTGACTATTCAGGATAAGGCGTTTTAAGTCGACGATCCTGCTCTCTGGCGGTACTACCTCGCCGAGTTCATACGCCAACTTGCTCAAATCGCATTTCCTTACTTTCGCTAAATAAGTCATGTTTTTCAAAAGGAAAAATAAACAAGGCAAAGTTTTTTTTTTTAAATAAACAAATAAAACTGACTAAACCAGATACGTACTGTTTCAATTATTTCTTTAAACGAAATCAACTTTTCTTAGGTAATTTTGAGACAATACTTTTTTTTTTCTTTTTACCGCGATACTTTGCGATAATACTTTTTATTTGTTTCTTCAATTTACTTTAAAAATACTTTCTTTAGAATACTTTACTTTACTTTAAAATACTTTCTTTAGAATACTGTACTTTACTTTAAAATACTTTCTTTAAAATACTTCACTTTACTTTAAAATACTTTCTATCGAGATGATTTTGCAATAATATTTTACCGAGGTGACTTGTAATAATACTTTTAGGAATAGGTAATTAAATTTCGTACATACCATGCAACTCCTCTTACGTTGATCGGTCACCGCGTCACGTCCTTCTCGTTTCCAAATTATTCCAGTGAATCTTCAATTTTCTTCAGGACTATCCCACTTCTGAATTTCTGTTGGCTTCCGTAGGCGTGTCTTACTGGGAAAAAGAAAGAGAGGGTCCAATGAAATAATTTAGTAGTGTTTATTAGAACAAAATCATGATATGAACAACACATATAACAGAGAGTACCGTCGTCTTCCGGGTATTCCTTCTACTGGGGAGCTCGGATTCTATATTCTGTGCGTTTATAATCTGTTTATCTGTGGCTCTCTGATCGGGATGGCGCCTACAGGGTCCTGCACAAATTTTTGCGAGTTTACTTATACCATGGCCTGTATCGAGGGCCGTTCTGAGGTCGACCACTGAGAGGTCAGCACCTGTATCAACCAAAGCTTCAAAAGTCCCTATCTTGTCCACATTAATTTTTAATTTGTATTTAGGGTCCAACTTCTTGATTCCGTTTATGGTCGACTTGCTTTGATTGACAGATTCAGGCGCGACGCTTAGTTTAAATCTTCCAACACGGAATATCTATTCCGGGTAGGAATATTTGTCTGTGTGCTATGACATACATCAGCATAAAGCCGAGGTCCTGATTTCTCTGATATTTCATTCATTTGGCATTTTTCTTCGACCTTCTCTTGGGTATCTGCTGGATCCTCTTCTAGGATTCTTATAAACTTGACCCTACAATAACGGGCCACGTGCCCTGGCTTGTTACATTTAAAGCAGATTGGTCTTCCATCTTCCGTCCTATTTTTGCTCACTTCTTGGCTTTTATTGTAGGTGTTTCTCTGAAGGTTTGGTTTTGTCACAAAGTTAGGATTATAAGGACGTCTAGGGGTAGAGGGCTGGGGAAAGTTGTTTCGATACTGTCTGGGAGTAGGAGGGGAGTCGTTCTTGTAATTATTGGAAACAGGGGCTTGGGGCCTGGAAGTGGTCTGGTAGTTTCGTGCGGCAGTCGGCGGCACGTACCTCGATTGTTGTTGGGGTCTAGAATAGCGTGGACCGTTATATAGGTTTCTGGATTTCTCCACACGTTCCCGATACTTCTTTTCAAAATAATCCATTTTCTTGCACACGACAAGAAGGTCATCGGTCGTTTTAGGAGGGTTCAGGTAGAGCGCGAATGAGTACTCTTTTTTCAGTCCTCCAATAACATGTTCAATTTTTGTTTCTTCTTCCATTGCGGGGTCAACCTTGTTGCACAACACTAGAATGTCTTCCGCGAACCTGATTGCTGGTTCATTCCAGTGTTGCATTCTGTTGAGCTTCATTCTAAGTTCTTCTTTATTCGCGTCCAAAGAAAAATCCTGAATGAGGCGGATTTTAATATTTTCCCAGCTCGTGAAACTAGCTTTGTGTAAATTCAACCAGGTTTTAGCGCTTCCCGTCATGTTCATGGCGGCATAACGAGAGATAATGTAGTCTGCCCAATGGTACAGGAAGCCAATTTCTTCAAGAGATTCAATCCATGGGCGAGGGTCTTCCGTTCCATCATACACTGGGATGTCGATGTTGGGATTCAGGACAACTGGGTCGGAACTAGCATCTCTACCAATTGTTGCACCAGGTTGCGGCTTGGCAGACTCTTCAGCCATGATTCTCTCCTGTGCTGGGTCTTGCATCTTACCAGAGCGTGTTTCAACCATCCTACAAATTTATATAAGGGAATAATGAGATAAGTCTACTTTAAGTAACCTCCAGAATCCTTTCTTTATTTTCTCACATCAAAGAGAGCAGTGAAGTCACACGTGTACCTAAATACAAATGATGACAATCTAAATAATCTGTGTTTTAAATAAATATCATAGAATATTTTATATAAAAATAAATAAATATATAATTTAAATTTCAAATATATTAAAAATAATATAAGAAATACGCCATTAATCATGATGTAACAATATTTTATTAAGGTAGAAAAGTGGGTGTTCTATATAGTAAAAATCTATGTACATGGTTGTTATATGGTTATACAAGGTAGATTAATAGGGAGGCATATTCACATTTGTATATACAAGATTATTGGTTTCAGTGTATGAGTGTGTATATATGGTTAATTGGTACATAGATAATTAATAGGTGGTGTTGGATATGTATGACTATGGGGAGGCGAACGTTGAAAAGTGTTTGGGGGGATTCTATTAGAGGGTTAAAAGGTGATGGATGTGAATTGTTGTAGCTAGTGGGATTTCAAATGTACTTGTAGAATGGGAGTTATAAAGAGTGGTTTTATGGATTGGGCTCGTATCTGACTAATCAGGTTCTGAGGTGCTTGCTTCGGAGTCAGTCTGGGGCGGTTTGTTTGAGGGTGAGAATCTTCCACAGCTGTGTGCGAAGGTGAGCACTGACCTCCATATTTTCTTATTGGAAAACAGTATTTTGGTTGTGTTGGGAATGTACCCTATTTGTTTTATACAGTTTGAAAATAGTATGGATCTATGGTTATCTAATGGCGGACATTCTAGGAAAATGTGTTCTGTTGTCTCGGGTGGTCCGCCACAGTGTCTACATGAAGAACTGTCATGTTTAGATTTATTGTGTTTGTTAGCACCTATCCATGTGTGGCCTGTGATGAAACCTGTGGTGATGGCTGTGTCAGGTGTTATATGTTTGTGGGTGGTTTTGAGGGAAATGGGTGTCATGCCAAGGTTGCTGAGTATAGTGGGGTTGGATGTCGTGAATTCGTCTCCCAGGCTTTCCATTGTTTGGATGAGAGGAAGTTTATTTTTGTTCTTTTTGAAGCCAGTTTGTATTTAGGGGTTGTGAGATTTGTAGCTGCTCCTATCTTTGCTAGAGCATCGGCTCGGCAGTTGCCCTCGATACCAGAATGGCCCCTTACCCAGTGAAGGGTTATTTTGCGTGTGGGAAGTAGGTTGTATAAAAGAATCTGACATTTGTGGACAATGGGATGGAAGCATATGTGCCTTGAAAGGGTGCATAAGAGGGAGAGACAATCTGAAAAAAATGCCTATTGATAAGTTGTGATCCACGGTACGGATGTCTTTTAGTGCTGTAAGTAAGGCGAAGCTTTCTGCCTGAAAGACTGTGCAGTGTTTAAATAAGGATAAGGAAGATTCTAGACAGGGGGTGGAGGGTAGGGATGAAGATTTAAATATTCCTGAGCCAACCCCGGAAGAGGTTTTGGAGCCATCAGTGTAGTATGATATATCCGGGGTGGACTCCGGAATCGGGGAGTGAGAGAGGTCGAGGAGAAGGTGTGGTTGAGGGTAACTATAAGGAGGTGGGGGGTGTTCAGCCTTAAAGGGGAGGGAATGGGAGGGTTTGAAGAGGGAAGAAAGGAGTTTTAGCTTATGGTCAATAGGTAGGACTCATAAGAGGGCAAAAGAGGTGAAGGTGGGCACTGTGCGAAATCCGTGTATTGCATTAATATAGAATTTGCGCTGAGTGGAACGTAGACGGCTTCTGCCTGCAATGGTGTCCGCTGCTTCAGCCCAAATTGGTGCTGCGTAAGTGAGTGTTGGTTCAATAACGGAGTGGTAAAATAATTTTCTAGCCCTATAACCGAATCCATAATAGCTGTTTGCACAAGAGCGAAGTCGGGGGAAGAGATTGAGAATTTTGTCGCAAATTTTGTTGAGGTGAGAAGGAGAAGCGAGAGTTAAAATTTACACCTAGGATGGTTATGTCTTCGACGCATGGAATAATGGAGTTCTGAATATGTATTGTAGGTTCGCTGCAGAAAATCGGGAGTATTGACGATTTGTTATGGGATAGGGTGAGCTTGTTGTCCAGGCACCATTTGATAATAAGGTTAATGGATATCTGTGCAATATCTTTTAAGTTATTTGGGTCTCCATGTATGACGAGTTGTAGATCATCAGCAAAAGCTTGGGCATGTACACCGGGTGGGAATGGAAGTGATAGGATTGGGTCGAAGAAGATATTCCAAAGGATGGAACCGCTCTTTGATCCCTGGGCACATCCTCTCTTAGGAGAAGTTGTGCAAGAGAAACCCCTGTACTCTAGCGTAACTTGGCGGTTGTTGAGGAAAGAGGAGTAAATTGAAATATAGGATGGAGAGAGGCCTATATCAGAAAGTCTGGATATTAGAGCCGGGTGCCAGAGGTGGTCAAACGCGGAATTTATGTCAAGGTTGATCAGTAGACAGCATTGGTGGCGAGATATAGCATTGGAGATTTGAGTTTTTAAGTTAAAAAGGGCATCAGTGGGTGATTTCCCTCTACGGAAGCCAAATTGGAGGGGATGAAGAAGATTGTTGTTTTCAAGTAGATGGGATAAACGATGGCAGAGGAGACTCAAATATTTTGTTGAAGGCAGAAAGAAGGGTAATTGGGCGGAGGCTGGAAGTGAAATCACCATCTGAGTGCGGTTTGGGGACGAGTGCGAGTCTACCTATTTTCCAAGCAGTGGGGAAGTGTCCGAGGGTTAGGCAAGAATTGTATAGGAGCAAAAAGAAGTCATGGAATGAAGAGATCATCCACTTGGCAAATTTTCCAGGGATATGGTCTGGGCCCGGTGCTTTCCTGTGTTTTAGGGAGGAGCATGCAATGCCTAATTCGACTGACGTAAAAGGTGTGTCAGGGTGAGATATAGGAAGATGACGGGGTGTTGAATAGTGGAAGTGTGCTGGTCTAGTATCTGGGGGTGGATTGGAGAAGAAGGTATTTAGTAGGGAGTTGAGATATTTCGGGACTGAGTGGGAGAGGAGGTTCTTTTCAAATGAAGCGGAAGAGAGGGGGTTGGGGTTTTGGGAGCCTTTCTTAATGAATTTGTGTAGGCGTCCCCATGGGTCGTTTACGAAGGAGCCGCTGAACATTCTGAATTCCCTTCTTTTGGCTTTTTTGCATTCTCTGTAAAACCAAGCTCTCATAAGGAGGAAATCTTTGTGGGCCTGATCTCTGTTGGGGGGGTTGAGGGATTTGTATAATCTACGAAGTTTTTTTGTTTCCCTTGTTAACTGCTGTAGAAATGGTGACCACCATGTAGCTGGGGCAGGGTGACTAGGTTTGTTGGGTATCTGAGTAGGATTATCTGTGCATGCGTCGGAGATGGAGGTGTGTAATTTTCCTATTACCGTGTCTAGGTCAGAGGGTGAGGAGCTTGAGATGAGGTTTTTGTAAATGTTCCCTGAAGGGGAGAGGAGAGGGGAAAGACTTCTAAATAGAGAGCTTGAAATGTAATAATTAAGATGGAATTTTGGTGGGGGGGTGTAATGGAGAGTGTTTTGACAAGGTGGGGTGGGGTGCAAGGGGAGTTTGTAGCGAAAAAGAGATGGTGAAGTGGTCAGAGAAACAGTTATCCGTTGCCTTCCAGTCGGAGATATTGGTGAGGAGATGAGAGGAGATGGAGGTAATGTCTATGGAGGAAGAATATCTATCATTGGGCCAGGTTATAGTACCATGGGTGTTACACACCTTGAGGTCAAGAGTATCGAGAAGGAGGTTAAGGTGGGATCCTTTGCCTTGTTGGGGACGGTTGCTCCAGCGGGTGGAATCAGCGTTAACGTCCCCAGCGAAGAGGAGGTTAGGTAGCGGATAGGAGAGAAAAAGATTTGTCAAAGAGGTGGTTACTGAGTTAAAGTTTGAATTAGGACGGATATAGATAGAGCAAAGGGTTGGTCGTAGGTTTGGAAGGTCAAGGATGGCAACGGTACGATCTGGAGATGAAAGGTTAGGTAAGAAAAGAATTGGCAAGGATTGATTTATAATAATCATACAAGAACCCAGTTTGTTCCCTTTAATGGGGTGATGAAGAAAGGATGATGGAGGAACTGGAAAATTGCCGGGAATTTTTCCTTTTGATACTGGGGGTTCTTGTATGAATATTATATCAACCTTCTCAAGACTAGCAGTGTGAATGATAGAAGCAAGGCAATGGGGTGAACGACGGCAGTTAATTTGTAAAAATTTTAACATATCAAGCCCCTATTGAAGCTGTCCTCCGCAGCTTTGATGATGGGGCAGGACATTGAGTCCGCCTTGTGTTTGTTGTTGGTGGAGTTGCATCGGAAGCAGGAGGGAGTGAGGTTGGTGTTGGGGCAATCTGACATTGCATGTGGGAGGCCGCAGTGTAAACATTTGGGTTTGCCGTCGCACCTTTCAGGGCGATGTCTCAGGCTACCACATGTTATGAATGGGAAGGTGACCCTGGATCTAGAGATGGGTAGGATCGAATATCCGAAATGGATTTTTTTCAGTTTCAGTAGCTGGGTCGAGGTAGCCTCGTCAGTCTCGAAAATTGCGTGTGTGTTCCCGTTCCTAGCAGGGATGGTTTTGACCACCCTGCATTTGGGGTTTTCCCCGGTAAGAGAAGAGCGGAGGTTGTCCTCCAGCTCTTTTGTGTTGTAGCCTTCTGGAATATTGAAAATTGTAAAGCGGGGTTGTAGTGCAGGTGGTAGGGCTACCTTAATGTCGGTGCTTGTAGTTGCTTTCTGAATTTTTATTAGAAGTGTTTCTAGCTTGTGTGCTGAGTTTGTATGTATACTAATTTTATCTCTTGTAACCTTTGTGTGTTTTATAAGACCTTCTAGGAGGTGGTTGGGATGAGGGCCGAGAGGCGATTAGAAAGTGGGGATTGTTTTGTGTCGGTGTGTGTTATGATGAGGTGGTATGGGTTTCCTTTTGTGTCGAATTTTTGTTTTGTGTTGGTGGTGGTATTGTTAGGTAAATTTTGGGTTTTATTTGGTTGAGAGTTGGGTGGTGGGGGAGTAGGGGTGTTGAAGCTATGTTTAGGGAGGTTTGCGTTGTTTGTGTTATAGATAGGTAGGTTTGCGGATGTTGTTTGCGGTGCTAAAAAGAAGGCTTGTTATTTGGCGTGTTTGAGGGATTTCGGAGGTTGGTGGCATGTTTAGTATGTCCGTTTACTCTATCTTTGGTGTTGGGTGTAGGGATGGAGATGTTAGTGGGGATGTGGGATTTGGTGTTGTGTAAAAAATATTTGTTTATAATCTCGTCGTATGCTCTTTTGGTGTAGTGAAGTTCTTGTTTTCTGTGTGTTAGTGTGTGTTCGAATGCTCTAATGATGCCTTCGCACGCTGCTGCTGTGTGTTCGATTATACTGTTATCGCATTTGTGATGCTGGAGATTTTTGCCCAGAATAATATTAGTGTTACGAGCCCATTTTATTATGTCATCGTTAGTCATGGTATTGAGTTGTTCAGTATCTGGTAGGTCAGGATATTTAAAAACTTCAGATAAGACGTGGGTAGGATGGTTTATGGGTGTTATGGGTGTTGTACAGTATGAGTTATGGGTGGGCGTAGCGTTTATATTATCCATTGTTGTTAGTTGAGGGGTATTTAGGGTACACAGTGGGGATTGACTGGGGGTGGTATATAATCCGCTCCTTAGTTGCATGTGTATAACAGTTGTATAAACTCTTTTAGTGTGACTAAAAATGTGTCAATATTTTTAAGAGGCTAGGACGAAGGTTTGGTTAGATACTAACAAAGAGAGAAAAAAAAAACCTTTGGCGGCCGTTCGGGAGAGCCTAAAAGGCAGTGACCTTGTAGTCGTCAGTTCTTGGGAGGTTGGTAGCGGTATAGCTAGTATGGGGGTAGTAGAACCAGTAGTTAGCAGTAGAGCCTGTAGCTGGCAGCAGGTCCAGTAGTTAGCAGTAGAGTCAGTTGTTAGCAGTAGAGAGAGTAGTTAGCAGTAGAGCCAGTAGTTAGCAGTAGAGCCAGTGGTTAGCAGTATAGCCAGGGGTTGGCAGTAGAGCCAGTGGTTAGCAGTAGAGCCAGTAGGGTAGCTTTAGAGCCAGGGTCTGGCCATCTCGCCGTGCCTTTTATACCTGGCTTGCGCAAAGTCTCACCTCATTGGCTCTTTGTCACATGATCAGCAGGTGCTATTTAGAGGGGGCGCTATAGACAGGTTTAACTGTATATATAGTCTTTATTGATGACGCCCACTACGGGAAAGACTCCGCCACCGATGGACTGCAAGAGTTATTTGTGCCAGAGCCCCGTTTGGTTACTTGCACTCGCTGGTGGGGTTGGACCTTTTGCAAGAATCGGGGACCATTGAAGCATTTTTTTAATTATAAAAAAGTGCCCAATGCGGGAATCGAACCCGGGTCGTAGCGATCGAAAAACCAACGGTTTAAACCATCCTTCCACCGACCCCCCGGATAAGTAAAATAAGCCTGAAAAGGATTACTTTCATTGGAAAATAGGCCATATGTTAATGTACCAATCCCAATATATACAATAAAAATTGTAGCTAAATTGTCCATAAGTGTATAGATAATTCAAGTTCTTTGTGGATGTCTTTGTAGGACATAGAAGTCTATTTCACTTAGCACAGTGAGGTGAACTAACCATGAGAGGGATTGGTTATAAATACCTAGTAACTAAAATATTGGATTGTTGTTTAAAAACCTACTTGAGAGTCCCAGAACTTAGTCTAAAGAACGTTTTTCTTATCCCTAGTACACATGGTACAAGCCATGTTAATCATGATGAGTAGAAGTAGGCGGCTACTTTTACTATAAGTGCACCACATGTCTACACATGTGAAAAGCAGTTCGACTTTGCACTTACAAATGTGCCAGAGTACAATTGCTATTACCTCTAATTTTGGATGGATGCCTCGAACAATATGGTAGGTTAGCTCTCTTTGGGATATTTGGTGTCCGAGCGATGAGCTCTTTGCTCCAATATTTTTGGCTCTAGTTAAATATTGATCTACCGATTCGCTATGATTCATTTTCTTTCTTAATTCTTCTTCTTTCTTATCTCAACGATTCATTTTAATATTTTTGAGTTTGAGTCCTACATCTATAATTTTATCTTCGAGATTTCCTGTATAGATCCTTTTTAGGTCATCCCATACCTTTTTTGCCTTAGTTACATCTAAAAACATTCCAGCTTGTTCGTCTGAGAGTGTCGTTATAATTATACCAAAGGCTTCATCATTCTTTTCGTTATATGTACCCATAAATCTTTAATATCAGGCTCGGGATCAGAAATCATACATTTAAATAACTTCTTTGCACGTAGAAGTGCCCCGACCTTTAATGCCCATATTAGGTAATTTGTACCATTTAATGGTTATATTCTAGCCACTGGCAATGAGGAAGAATCTGCCTCTTTTTTTTTTTTTTCTATAAGCTGGTAAAATTTTAATTTTGCAAAGCTAGTACTAAGTATTAATTAGAATTATATTTTCTTACTTACAATTTGAAGATTAGATTTTCTTTTATTTATTTTTTTTTTCTAATAACCACACTCTGCAGCCATTTGTTGGATCGTTTTTGAAGACAACTCTCAGATTTATAAAATTAATTTATTAAACTTTAAACATTTTTAGATATATACAGAAACGAGTTAATTACCTCATATTTAAGGCAACAAAAGAATCATATAATTTTCATACATTTTCTAACCAGATTCAACTTGTTCAAAACAGACGACAAAGCAAAAATAAAACCAAAAAAATAATAGAGGGTAAGTTCCCTTTTTTTACAAGCTTTCACACACAAAGAATAATCATTTTCTTGCTTCAATATCATTGGTTGGAGGATTGTTTATATTAGAGGAATCCACATTGAATAATTTTCACCATTTTTATTTACCTTTATATAATTGATTAGTTGTCAATAAAGTGGTTCAATTGTCACTTCTCACTCTTTCTTTAGGGGGTCAGAGGAAGGATGGCCTAAACCATTGGTTTTCAACCGCTACGTCCCGGGTTCGATTACTGCATTGGACACTTTTTTTCTAATTAAAAAAAAAAAGGGCTCCAATTGCCCCCAATAGTTGCAAAAGTCCAACCCCACCAGCAAATGTAAGTAACCAAACGGGTCTCTGGCACATTTGTAAGTGAAAAGTCAAACTGCTTTTCACATATATAGACATGTGGTGCATTTATAGTAAAAATAGCCGCCTACTTCTACTCACCATGATTATCATTGCTTGTACCATGCATACTAGGGATAAGAAAAAGTCTTTCTTTAGACTAGGTTCTGGGACTCTCAAGTAGGTTTTAAACAACAATCCAATATTTTAGTTACTATGTTTTTATAACCAATGAAAGTAATCCTATTTTCATATTTTTTTACTTATCCCAAGTACATGTGGTACCATGATAATCATGGTGGGTAGTAAGTGACTGCTCTTACTGTAAGTGCAACACATGTCTACACATTTGAAAAGCAGTTCGACTTTTGTATTTACAAGTATTCCTGAGCCCCGTTTGGTTACTTTCACTCACTCTTGGGATTTAAAGAGTTGGGTGCTAATTGTGCAATTTTCAGGTAATGAATATGTATACCAAAAATCAATCCGTATTATGCTCTCCTACTTGAAGAAAGGTTGGAATACTGCACAGTCATTTAGCAATCTCAACAGATTTCTTGGAATACTGCAGTCGTTTAGCCATCTTGGCAAAAGTACAATCATCAAAAGCAACGTTCAAACCTGACACTACAAATGAAGATAGATGTTATCATAAAATTTCAACAAGCAGACACTTTTGGAAGAAGATGAAAGTTTGAGAACAAGAATGCTGAGCCAAGACTTCAACCATTCAATTAATTGAAATTGTGAATAATCATATTTGAAGATTTAAATAAATATAAACAACAAGTTCCAACAATTTTGCATCAATCTAATAAACAGCAGCTATAAAATAAAGTAATGGAATGACAGTAGAAACTTGGGTGTTACATGGTTTTATTGAACAACAAAGCAGTAATTTACACAAGGAGGAAGTATGGGTATGTAAACTTTATTGGGTGTGGATGAGAGAGAGATGTGCGGCAGAGATCTCAGCGGCCTTCGATGTAGGTGGAGATGTCAATCTCATCTGGCAGCTCTCCGATGTTCACGTCAAACCGGTCCTGCACATCATTCAGGATCTTGGCATCCTGCTCGTCTGAGATGAACGTGATGGCCAGCCCTTTGGTTCCGAATCTCCCAGCACGGGCCACGCGATGGAGGTAGGTGTCCGAATCCTCAGGCATGTCGTAGTTGAAGACAATGTTGACACGTTCGATATCCATACCACGGCCAAAGAGATTGGTGGCCACTAGGATCCTGTTGGCAAAGTCCTTGAAGTTTTGGTAGCGAGCGAGACGGTCCTCCTGGGTCATGGCACGGTGGATGGCGATGGCTGGGAAGTTCTGCTCATTGAGGAGCTGGCAGAGGGCCATGCAGCGGGTGACGGACTTGACAAATATCACCACCTGCCCCACATTGCCACTATAATAACCCCTGAAATATACATGACACAAATATATATAAGAAATATAATAGGTTATATGAATACCAAAAGTGGCACCTGTCCTTTTAAAAAATGCAATAAAATAATTCATTTGGTTTATCACAGTACAAAAGTAATAGTGGTGATAAAGTCACAACACTAGTTCTGGAAAATTGAGACATAAAGCTTACATGGCTTTGGTCCCATCAGTACAATTTACAATACAACACCATTAGGCTCTAGTTTATGTGAGCAGTTTTCTTTTAAAGCCACAAAAATGATAATTTCCTTGATCCAATTTTGAAGTGCCTTGCCATCTTTTATATATTAACAAGGTTTTCTCAGAAAACTATTTTTGCACCACAATAAAAGAATTTGGCAAAGATACTATAGTGAAATCTGTTGTTTCTTATCCCCTTGTGTAAAGATTATACAAATTCCATGAGTTCATGCTCCTCAAGATGTTTTATGATAAGCAGTGGCCTCTCCCAAAGGTCCTGTTTAATACATCTAATGTAAGCCAAAATGTGTTCTGGAGCTGCAGGTGGCAAGCTACATTTTGGGCAAGTGAAACCTAGTTATTTTATAACAGGAACTTGGTTATATTATAAAATTCTAAGAGGTTCTTTTGTTCCAAGTGTAGTTATAACATGGTTATAACACAACTATGACTTTTTGTCTTTTATATAATAAACTCCACATTGACGTTTGTATTCCATGTTAGAAGCGGCTGGCACATGGCATCTGTTCCTCATGTCAGAGGCGGCTATTTGATACCTTAATATGATTAAGTGGAGATAAGAAAGAACTCCACATCGAGGCCACTAATACTCCACATACTAAAAGGAACCTACCTGGTTGAATTCCAAGACATCCATGAGCTCAAAGAGCTTCCGGTTCTTCTCATTGTCCTTAAGTTTGACGTAGTACTGCTGGAGTCCGTGGAGGGTGAGTTTAGTCTCGTCGTCTACGTACACCTCCATGGGCTGCAACACCAACCATTTATCATGGTTCATCACATACATTAATTACACCATTGCCTAATATATAGAGCTCATCTGGATACTAGGTGCAAATTTTCTTTGCAGAGGAAGGATTCTAAAAACAATCTTTCTAGAGTAGCATATTCTTGTTAGCTGATGGTAATAATTTTGTGTATTTTAATTGAGATTCTATGGAGACAATATACATATATAGACAATATAATTCTATATACAAATATAAATAAATATAAAACTATATAACGACAATAATTTTTATATTAGCTCTTTCTATTCTGCAATGGTATAGATTATAGGTAATAAGTAATTTAAAGAAAGGTGAGTATAAGGAAGCTAAAAAATAGTGTGGTTTGTCCTACTTTCCTGAAAAAAAATTTTTTAAATGGGTCTTAACAGCTCTTTCAAAGGATTGCTTTCAATGCAGGAAACAAGAGTTATAACTGTAGGTTGTTATAAGCGCTTTCTTAGAGATCAAATGTCTTTTCTGCTATTACAAAAGAAACAATACAAAAAGGCTTGATTTAAGAAAAACTAATTTAAATATAAGAAACAATTAGGAAAGACAGATTTGATGTATTTATTGCCATTATCACTTTTATTACTGTAAAATGTATAAATGTGCAAGAAAATGAACAGAGGAAAGAGACAGCAGCATCACCAGAAACACTAAGAGGAAGTGGATGGATGAAAAGAGTGGTGAAGGCCAAATTGAGAATGTTGGAAGAAGAGCATGGATGGACTGGAAAGGAAGAAGCTATGAAGAAGAACTCAAGCTAGAAAAGATTGAAACTAGAGCAGAGAAGATGTAAAACAATCAATTTGTTAGAGACTTTACAAAAACTATATGTTGGATATCAAAACCATTTTGAATCATTGAAGCAGGCCACTAATTGTTTTCACACAAGCCACAGTATAAGTCAATTCTCAATTTAAGACTGGCAGCCAGAATTTTCTGGTCATGGTTAGGTCTAAAATGTGATTATCATACTAGAATTGTATTGGGAAAGGAAAAAAATTGGGTTTTAAATGTCTTAAATTGAGAATCAACAAGTGAATGTCACCACCAAGGTAGGAAGGACAAACCACTGGAACGACAAGTCCCCTTCTTCAGAGAGGTGTTACCGGCTGGATGAGGTCAGAGAGAGAGCTCCCCTGGCTGGAGTCAGTCCGCTGGGGTCCTGCTGTGGCGTATGTACTTAGCGGCGCAGGCCGAGGGTCCAAAAGCAGCCATTGATTCCCTCAAATTCTCGAGCAAGTGCTAGCTGCTTGGAGCCAGCTCATCTCACTGGCTTCGTCTTCTAGCAGTGGTATTCCTTGTTCGTAATCCAAGCCCAGTGCAGACATCCAATCCCAAAGTTCATTCATACAATGCCAGCTTATCCAGGAGGTTCCCTCACTATCTGCAGACTTCTTTCTGTAAGATGATTCCTTCTAACATGGCAGGCTTTCATCCAACTTAAATAATTGTTATTCAGCATAGAATGACAGCAAGTTTCCAAACTCAACCAAAATATGATACAATTACAACAAGTTTCCAAACTCAACCAAAATATGATACAAATACAAGTTTCCAATTTCATCCAGCATCATCTTTGGGCTACAGGAAAGCTTTCAAAATGATTCTAATTGTGTCCAACAAAATACACCACCAATCTGAGCTAACATGAGCAAGGTAAATTCCCAATATCTAGGTTCACCATGAATGAATCCATCCGTGTCTATTACCCCACCAAAGAGCACTCAACCAGCAGGAGGACACATCACCGCCACTCTCTGACCCACCACAACAGACATGGACAAGTCAAGTATAATTACATCTTGCATAAACTTCTTGCAGACTGGCCGGATCTCTTTGCTGAGGGTAGCACTAAACATCATCACTTGTTTCTCGTGAGGGGTGTTTTTGAAGATTTCCTGGACGTCCCTCCTCATATCTGGAACAGAACAGAACATGTCAGACACCATCACCCCACCAGCTCAGTCTTGTCTTACCGAGTGCTTCCAGCATCTTGTCGCATTCGTCCAGGATGAAGTGCTTGATGGCGCGGAGGTTGAGCTTCCTGTTCTTGACCAAAGCCAGGATCCTGCCGGGGGTGCCCACCACAATGTGTGGGCAATTCACCTTGAGGGTTTTCTCATCCGTGGTGATGGGAAATCCTCCAAAGAAAACTCCCACCTTGACCTTAGGCATGTACTTGGAGAATCTCTCGTATTCCTTGGAGATCTGGAAGGCCAGCTCGCGGGTGTGGCACATGACCAGGACGGACACCTGTCAGCACAGAGAGGTCAGTGTGACAGCAGGGAGGGGGAGGGAACATTTGACATACCTGGCCGTCAATGGGGTCCAGCTGCTGCAGGGTGGCCAGTACAAACACAGCAGTCTTCCCCATGCCTGACTTGGCCTGGCACAGGATGTCCATGCCCAGGATGGCTTGGGGGATACACTCATGCTGGACTACACACACATACTCAATGTCATCTGCTGATCAATAACATTACAACCTAAAAGGAGAGAATCACTAGAAATGCTTCAGGTCTCTCATTGAAGAGGTTTGAATATCATTTTTGATTTTACAAAGACTTGTACAAATTGGGTCTTAGTTGAAAGACTCATGACTTGGCCTGACAATAGTGAGTCTGAACTCTACTGGAATAGAAAAGGTAAAGAATTCTTCAATATGCAGCATCATTTGTACTTCAGGGGGAATGCTTTATATAACTTTTTTTTTTTAACTGGAAGCAATACACAAGACTGTCTGCTTGAGAATGTTGGCCTCCAATGGGGCCTTTTATTTACTATTTAATTCCAATGTTCAACTGACCAGCAAATCAGATTTTAAAAGTCAAGGGCCCATTTTCCACCAGGTTCACCTGGTTCCCAGAATGGTACACTTCTGGTAAAGCTGTGACATTGATTAGAATAGAGGGCCATTTTACTAGCCTTCCATCAACACGCTAAATTATGTTAGAAGGGATTGAGCAAAGTCACCTTCAGAGGGATGCTCGAAGGCACAGTCAATGATGGCACGCAGGAGTTCAGGCTTCAGGAGGAAGTCTCTGAAACCAGAGCTGTGGATGGAAGAGTGGCCACCAGCTGGTTTCTTCTCCACAGCCTGGACCTCAGCGGGAGTCTGCTCCTGCTCATCCTCCTCCTCGTAGTCCAGAAGGTCAGCGTCATTGTCAGCCATTCTCTCTACAACCACCACAGTCACATTACACAATATCCTAATTCTTATTATTGTTTTAACCCTTAAGTACTCGTGCGGGGTCTGATAGACCCCAGACACACTTATTAAATATCTAGAATTCTATAAAACATTTGGAGATCAAAACTTTAGTAGCTTAATTTTATATGACAATGAATATGCAAACATATATTAACTTGATTTTGTTGCGCTATAATATACAATACAATGGCGTTGGGGTCCATTGGACCCCGCGCGAGTAATAACAAACTTTAATTTTGGGGAAATAGGTAAGCTGCCTTATAGCTCTGCAACACTTTATATGACTTAGTTTTTAAGGAACAATAAATAAAAATAAACAGAAAAATCTCCCCCAATATTTTTCTACAAAAATTTATGTTCAACTTACTATTCCATTTTTGGATACAAGAAAAGAGAGTACACTGGTTTCATATGTACCAAAAATACAAAGCAGTAATTTTAAATTCATCATGGACTCCACAAAAAAAAAATAGATTCTGAATAATGAAAATCATTCATTGAATATAAATGTTTTCTGGGAAAATAAATTAAAAATATTATTTTTACATATGCTTCTACAGATTAGCCACAACAAGTTTTAAAATGCTATAATTGACAGATATAAAGTTCTTGTGTTTCTTTAGGAAGAAAATCAGCCTGGGTCAACATCAGCGGAACGGAAGCATTGCCCATTTTGTAATCGCTACAAAGACTGAAAATCCAAAATTATGTGTTAAATGCGCTGAACACATTTATACCGAAGACTCAACAACACTTTGCAAAAAGTGTGCACAAGAATAATTTAGATTTTCATTTATATTTAAAAGGAAATTGTTTGTATATATTGATAGTTTAGATTTTTTGCCATATTACCAATTTTATCAAATAAAAATAATTAATAATGTAAATTTTTATAATAAATTGATATATTTGTAAAGAAGAGACTGTAACACAAGAAAATAAGACCTAATCCAAATAATGTATTAGTGTGTGACGTTTCGGCAACAACGTTGTTACCATCATCAGACAAAAGAATAATTATTTTTGTCTGATGATGGTGACAATGTTGTTGCCGAAATGTCACACACTAATAAATTATTTGGATTAGGTCTTATTTTCTTGTATTATAATCTATAATCCAAATTGTGCTTTATCAAGAGACTGTAACCTCTTGGATGCAAGCAAAATTTATATCTATATTATATTTTTCAAGGATTTTATTCATAGTAGAATATTGGGGTCTGTGAGACCTCCGCGCGAGTACTAACGTCAGTAAAAGAGGCGCGAGTAACTAAAGGTTAAGGAAATTGTATATATTGATAGTTTAGATTTTTTTCCATATCACCAATTTTAATCAAATATAAATAATCAATTTTTATAATGCATTTATATACAGTCGAACCTCTTTAATTCAACACCCCAAGGGATCAGAGCTTTCGGTTGAATTAAAGGAAGTGTTGAATTAAGATTAGATGATTAGCTATTCATCTAACTCGCCAAAATAATATTTTTTTAAATTGCTTTGTAATATAAATTGATCATATTAATTGAAACCATTGTGTGTGTCCTTTTTAGTATTATTTTTTATTTTCATGATTAACTTTAGTATCAGGGACAAAATGGCAACAATACATATTTTTGAAACAGAAAATAATTACAAATAATATTTTACTCTAATTGAAGAATATAGCAGTTGAAAGGAAATAAATATGGAAAATTAAAAGAAAATTTAAAAATAATCATGAAGATCTTTTTAAAAATTCCTTTAAAGATGTCTGTTTTTGCACTGAAATCCTATTCAGGATATATTCCAGATGGTCTATTTTAAAAAAAGCATGCATGTCTTTCTTCCTCTGGAATGTGTTTTAAATAACAAAGAGTTTTTATTGTATTAAAGACATCCACTGCTGCTGCAGGTGTTATTGATTTTGTGTTTAAATCTTTTATAATAACATGGAAATGGAATATTGAAATAAAATGTTATCAAAATCATTGTGGCTACATTTGATTAAGATTTATTTATTTGAAAGGAAATTATTTGTAAATTTTAAAATAACTTAAATATTTCTAATGCTAAATTTAAAAAGAAAATAATATTATTAATTAGCACGAGATTCCTAAATTCCTGCGTAAAAAAAAAACAATAACACTCGCAACATTGCGCAATGGCACTGTAAAGTGAAACTTAAACTAACAGAAACCAAAAGTGCGCAGCGCAATTTTATTAGCACCCGCCGATCGTGGCCGCCGTAATACCTTTTTAGCGGTAAAGTTGTATGTAAAAAAACATTCAACTGTCGAAATTCGAATTTTAAAATGGTCGAACTATCGGAACTGTCGTATTATCGATACTGTCGAATTACGGTTTGTTATTTGATAGGCCGGAGGTCGGGACATCAGAATATGGTCGAATTAAGGTAGAGTGTCGAATTTGCATGTGTCGAATTAACGAGGTTATACTGTATTTGTAAACTAGAAACTGCACTCTTTTAGCTGCAAGCAAAATTTATATCTATATTATATTTTTCAAGGATTTTATTCATAGTAGAATATTGGGGTCTGTGAGATCTCCGCACGAGTACTAACGTCAGTAAAATAGGCGCGAGTAACTAAAGGTTAAAGAACAATAATTAGTAGATTTGACAAAAATATACATAATTATCAGACATCCTAATAGTTCCAAACAAGGTAATATGGAAATAAGAAATTGACCTGATATTTCAAGTTGTCAAACCTTTCACCCACCTTCTAACTGAAAGCAATCACAAGAACTCACGAGAACTCAAGGAACACCGCCTTTGCCTGTCCCAAGCCCTGATGAAAAAGGGGGGGGGGAGCAGTAACAAGCTCACTAAAAATCCTGGGTTCTGCTGGCCCGGCTGATAGTACCCTGTAAGGGCTCCAGGGATACAGGATGAGCAGCGTTTGTACGCGTATGTTAGGAGCGGCTGTACATGACGTCTGTTCTTCATGTCAGAGGCGGCCATTTCTTTTGAAGCTAAGTAGGCCTGCTACTGATAATGCTCCCAGTCTTAATGACAAAGGCAGATGCATTCTACTTCGCCCAATCATGATAGTTTGTGCTCTACTCATCCCCGACAGACACCATCAACAAACTTTACAAGCTTGACACCCTAATATGATTGAGTGGAGATAAGAAAGAACCATTGTTAAGGCAGCCAATAGGAAAGGGAATGAGCATTATTACAACCTTCCAACATACAGTGGACCCTCGGTTTACGAGCACCTTGGAGTACGAGCTTTTCGCAGTACGAGCAAAATTTTTTGAAAAATTTTACCTCGGATTACGAGTGAAATATCGCATTACGAGCAACTCGTGATGGTTGCCCGTAATCGTGATGGATGAAAATTCACTGGGATCCCTCCCTTCAGATCAGATTCGGGAAATATGTAAAATGTGGGAAACTGTGCAATTGTTCGTAGCAAGAAGAATTGCCAGAGTTTCAATTATTAAAAATAAGAAATTAGTTTCGCACTACGAGCGCTTTGGAGTACGAGCATGGCTCTGGAACGGATTATGCTCGCAAACCGAGGGTCCACTGTACTCTTATAGGACTCACGAAATAAATGCATTTGGCTTTTTTTTTTTATTCAATGTGTTTAGAGATACTTATGGTATATATTTGTGAAGATTTTTCCTTAAGAATCAAGAAGTCTTAAGTTTTTTTTTTTTGAGATTCTAGATAAATAAATAATTTTATTCATGGTTGAATGTTACGGTCCACTGTACATATTACATCCCAAACACGATGTGACGCCAGCCATCTCTGTCTTGAGCTTGATGTACCATCTTTGCATACAATGGCCGTTCATGGGAAAAGGAATTCAACGGTAAGGTCCCTCTTCCAAGATTCTAGATATGGTTTGTAAATATAGCATTCTATAAGATAACAAGTTGACATTAAAACAAAAAATTATTAAAATGCATATTCCATACTGCATTACGGTGGCATTAAAGTGCGTTAGGTGTTTAAAATTCTTTCAAAATCTTTCCAACCTACTACCATAGCTCAGAAGCATTGACAGTCAGAATGATGTCATGGCAGAGCTGTTTCTTTACTTCTTCACCTTATACATTTTCTAGAACATGTCATTCTAAAAAATAATGTAATGCAAGAAAAATTTTATTTATAACTTTAGTATTTTAAGTCCTGCATATTATCGAATTGTTGAAATTAAGATATATCTTTGGACCAGTTTTAATATTTTGGAATTTTTCTGTAAATTCTACACTGTCAAAAGCAAAGAGGATATTGAAATAAAATTTTAAAAAAACTTATAAAGGCACGAAATTGAGAAATGGCTTTAAACGTCTATATTAACAATCATATGCCTAAAATTATGGTTTGAAAAGATATGAGCATTATAAGGATTTTTTTTTTTTTTTTTTTCATCTGATCCAAACATTCTGGAATAATGGGGAGCAAATATGTTGAAAGGCTTCGTTAACCGGCAAAATTGTGAACACGCGTTATTTACTTTTTTAATTTCTGAAAAAAAAAGTAGCCTGCAGATAAATTTAATACTTACTTTATATAAAAATATATAAAACTTGAAAAATGAATAAACTTTTTGTTTATATAAAAATTTCCCTAAGAAGTTTTTAAGAGAAAGAGTTTAAAATGGCGTGGTTAAAAACAAAAAAATAAAATACAATATCCAGTGTTGTTATCTTATTGTAAAAATATTATTCAATGAATAAAAAAATAATATTCATATATTTTATTTTTAGCATTTGCTGAAATTATTCTATAATCTTATATATAATTATATATTAAAAATAGTTATATATAATATTAATTATATATTATAAATAAAGAAGGCATCTCCTGACCACGATCGTGGTCAGGAGATGCCTTCTTTATTTTTAATATCAACACCTGACCCACTTATCTTTTATTTTTTTTCTATTGTTTTTCCATTAATTATATATATAATCAATTTTCTTATTACTAAACTATACAGAATCACTTTCATTATTTACTAGCGGATGTACCCGGCTTCGCCCAGTTTTACCCGAGTAAGGTTTGTCTAACGAACATTTGTCAAAACAATACTCTATGAACTTATAAAAAATAATAATAGATATATTTTGATAATTTGAAACTCGTAAATTTGAATCTCTCGATAAAGTGAACATTTTTTCCTGGTCCCTTGAAAAATACTCGATAAGTTGAATAAAATCAATATTAATTGGTTCCCTCGGTAATTGGAAGTTAAAGGAATAGTATCTTGCCTTGGAATTGTATCATTATTCTTGTCTCAAATAAATTGCCGTGTCATCCTGAATTTTGTCTTTCCTAATTTTCTACATTACAAAATCATCATTTTATCTATTCTTCCAATATATATTTTGTAGTTAAATGATAAAACTAACTTTGACTTGTGCGCAATCAATAGGTAGAAAATCTTACTTTTGATAAATAATCATCATCATTTAGTAAAATCTACAAATCTGCAAATAATTCTAAGGATATTCAAGATTTTTAAGAAATTATTTTTCAAAAACCTTCCCGGGGATATACCTAATAATATTCCAAAATTTCACGGCGATTGGATGTATGGTTTTTGAATCTATAGAGTACACACAGACAGACATTCAATTATATATATATAGACTAGCGGATGTGCCCGGCTTCGCCCTTACCCGAGTGAATGTTTGTCTAACGAACATTTGTTAAAACAATTCTCTTTAAACTTATAAAACGTACTCGGCTTCGCCCAGGTATTACCCGATTAAAGGTTTGTCTAGCGAACATTTGTTAAAACAATTCTCTAAAAACTTATTAAAAAATAAAAAAAGATATATTTTGATAATTTGAAACTCGTAAATTTGAATCTCTCGATAAAGTGAACATTTTTTCCCCGTCCCTGTGTGCCTTGTCATCCTGAATTTTGTCTTTCCTAATTTTCTACATTAGAAAATCATAGTTTTATCTAGTGAACATTTTTTCCCGGTCCCTTGAGAAATACTCGATAAGTTGAATAAAATCAATATTAATTGGTTCCTTCAGTAATTGGAAGTTAAAGGAATAGTATCTTCGCCTTGGAATTGTATCATTATTCTTGTCGCAAATAAATTGCCGTGTCATCCTGAGATAATCTTACTTTTGATAAATAATCTTTAAGATAACAAACTTAGTGATAAGAAAACTTGTTATCATCGTCACAATGGGGGCGCTGCTTGCGAGTTAAATCTACAAATCTGCAAATAACTCTAAGGATATTCAAGATATTCATTAAATTATTTTTCAAAAACCTTCCCGGTGATATACCTAATAATATCCCAAAATTTCACGGCGATTGGATGTATGGTTTTTGAATCTATAGAGTACAGACAGACAGACATTCAATTTTATATATATAGAGATATAAATGAGTTTTAAAAATTGTAAAAAAAAAATGCATTGGCCGGGAATCGAACCTGGGCCGCCCGCGTGGCAGGCGAGCATTCTACCACTGAACCACCGATGCTTAAAAAAATGGCCATATTTAGGTATTCATTCCATTCCGGATTAGTCCGCGTAAAAAAAAGTTCTTCAAATGAAAAAAAGAAATAGCCAAAAATACTAATCAAAATGCAGCCGAAAATTTTCCTCAGGTTTATAAAAAGCGACATGCAAAATTTGGTACCAATTGGTTCAGTAGTTTTTGAGTTTATCGCGAAACAGACAGACAGACAGAAATAGACTTTTATATATATAATATATAGAGACTAGACGAATGGCCCGGGCAACGCGCGGGTTTTACCCGAGTGCGTATATATTTTTAAAATGTTTTAATTAAAATACTATTCGTTACAATTATAAATTGGCGACGTGGATGTCTCTCTTATGAAACGTCCCGCCCCAAACTGTGTGTGTCTTGAAAATATAAAAATAAAAATGTGAACGGAAAAATATGTCCAGGGTAGCCTAGTGGTCATGGCATCTGCCCGGTAAGCGGAAGGTCGTGGGTTCGATTCCCATCCCTTGACACTTTTTTTATTTTATCCATTCTGACCAAAATCTATCCGTGAACTTCACACAGACAGAATAAGGCAATTATATAAGTATATAATCCAAATTGTGCCTTATCACACACTATTTTTTTATTTGGCCTTATTACCTTGTGTTTATAATCTATGACGTAATGCCGGCGGCGCGCGCCCGTTGGCTGCCGGCGAGCACGTGACCTCCCTGTGCGCGCGCATCCGTGACAGCGATGAGGAATTGAGGAAAGACGGTCGTGACTATATATATTAATAATAATAATATAATAATAATAATTATTATTATTATCATTAGATAATGATAATGATCATAATGATGATGCGCGCGCATCCGTGACAGCGATGAGGAATTGATTGAGGAAAGACGGTCGTGACTATATATGTTGATAATAATAATAATAATATAATAATAATAATAATAATTATTATTATTATTATCATTAGATAATGATAATGATCATAATGATTATGCGCGCGCATCCGTGACATGACGGTGGAAAGACGGTCGTGACTATATATGTTGATTACTCTTCATTGTTGGCTTTTTATCTTACATTCATTCTTCATTGTTGGCTTTTTATATTACATTCACTCTTCATTGTTGGCTTTTTATCTTACATCCACTCTGTTGGCTTTTTATATTACATTTACTCTTCATTGTTGGCTTTTTATCTTACATTCACTCTTCATTGTTGGCTTTTTATATTATATTTACTCTTCATTGTTGACTTTTTATCTTACATTCATTCTTCATTGTTGGCTTTTTATATTACATTCACTCTTCATTGTTGGCTTTTTATCTTACATTCATTCTTCATTGTTGGCTTTTTATATTACATTCACTCTTCATTGTTGGCTTTTTATCTTACATTCACCCTATTGGCTTTTTATATTACATTTACTCTTCATTGTTGGCTTTTTATCTTACATTCACTCTTCATTGTTGGCTTTTTATATTATATTTACTCTTCTTTGTTGGCTTTTTATCTTACATTCATTCTTCATTGTTGGCTTTTTATATTACATTCACTCTTCATTGTTGGCTTTTTATCTTACATTCACTCTGTTGGCTTTTTATATTACATTTACTCTTCATTGTTGGCTTTTTATCTTACATTCACTCTTCATTGTTGGCTTTTTATATTATATTTACTCTTCTTTGTTGGCTTTTTATCTTACATTCATTCTTCATTGTTGGCTTTTTATATTACATTTACTCTTCATTGTTGGCTTTTTATCTTACATTCACTCTTCATTGTTGGCTTTTTATCTTACATTCATTCTTCATTGTTGGCTTTTTATATTACATTCACTCTTCATTGTTGGCTTTTTATCTTACATTCATTCTTCATTGTTGGCTTTTTGTATTATATTTACTCTTCATTGTTGGCTTTTTATCTTACATTTATTCTTCATTGTTGGCTTTTTATATTACATTCACTCTTCATTGTTGGCTTTTTATCTTACATTCATTCTTCATTGTTGGCTTTTTATATTACATTTACTCTTCATTGTTGGCTTTTTATCTTACATTCATTCTTCATTGTCGGCTTTTTATATTACATTTACTATTCATTGTTGGCTTTTTATCTTACATTCACTCTTCATTGTTGGCTTTTTATCTTACATCACTCTTCATTGTTGGCTTTTTATCCTACATTCATTCTTCATTGTTGGCTTTTTATATTACATTCACTCTTCATTGTTGGCTTTTTATATCATATAGAAAATCATAGTTTTATCTAGTGAACATTTTTTCCCGTGTCACATTGCCGTGTCATCCTGAGATAATTTACTTTTGATAAATAATATTTAAGATAACAAACTTAGTGATAAGAAAACTTGTTATCATCGTCACAATGGGGGCGCTGCTTGCGAGTTAAATCTACAAATCTGCAAGTAACTCTAAGGATATTCATGAAATTATTTTTCAAAAACCTTCCCGGTGATATACCTAATAATATCCCAAAATTTCACGGCGATTGGATGTATGGTTTTTGAATCTATAGAGTACAAACAAACAGACAGACATTCAATCTATATATATAAAAATGAATGTATGTGTGTCTGTTTGTTTGTTTGTCCTTTATGCCTGACCAAACCACTCATTGGATCGCCATGAAACTTTGGGAAGTTATTTAGTATAGTACTGGGAAGGTTTCTAGCAAATAAAATTTTTGAAATAACTTTTCGCCTAGAAATAATCAAGATAAATATTCTAATTTATCTGTTATAATTCAACAATCTGCTCTAAATATTATCATGATGATACGATGATTTTGTAATGTAGAAAATTAGGAAAGACAAAATTCAGGATGACACGGCAATTTATTTGAGACAAGAATAATGATACAATTCAAAGGCAAGATACTATTCCTTTAACTTCCAATAACCGAGGGAACCAATTAATATTGATTTTATTCAACTTATCGAGTATTTTTCAAGGGACCGGGAAAAAATGTTCACTTTATCGAGAGATTCGTTAAACAAACCTTTACTCGGGTAAAATCCGGGCGAAGCCGGGTACATCCATACAAGAATAATGATACAATTCCAAGGCAAGATACTATTCCTTTAACTTCCAATTACCGAGGGAACCAATTAATATTGATTTTATTCAACTTATCGAGCATTTTTCAAGGGACCGGGAAAAAAATGTTCACTTTATCGAGAGATTCGTTAGACAAACTTTTACTCGGGTAAAACCTGGGCGAAGCCGGGTACGTCCGCTAGTTATATATATATAGATATTGTATATAGGTTTTTAACTTTTAATTAGACATTTTAAATTTATATTTAGAAAATTTTCATTTTAATTTAGACGCTTTCATTTTTATTTAGACATTTTGAATTTTAATTTGGACATTTTTCATTTTAATTTAGACAATTTTCATTTTGATTTAGACACATGGACTTTTCTATATAATCTTTATTTAGGAGCATTATGAAACAACTAAAAAAAACTGAATATAGTTTTTAGTATAAGAAAGAAAGGCTTGAAATGGAAATAGTGATGTTCGATAACATTTTTGAATAAGGTGAATTATTAATACACAACAATACACAACGCATACAATGCGTATTAATACGCATCTTCTTTTCTTTTTCGCTCAATTTAATCTGATTTTATGTTGATCAACTCAATAGATGACTTTTTTTTTAGTTATTTCAAACTCTTTTATTGCATTGATCTTTCTTGTTTGCGACATTTCTAGATTTAAAATATTTTTCAATTCATCTCTTAATTTTTTAAAGGTATACTAGAATTATTTTATACTAGAAGAATGATGGCTTCGCCCGAGAATTCCTCCCCCCCCCCAGTGAAATTTTCCTTCATACTGAAAGTACTACAATATATAAAGTACAATAATAAAATAAAAGTACAATAATAAATGGTAGCAGTGCCATAGAATAGCAATGCAGAAGAAACATATAAAACCACAGGCAAAAAGTGTGTGATGGCAAAAATGTATTATATTAGTGTTTAGGTATTTGATTTAAATATTTTTGCAATCCATTTAGTTGTTTCAATATCAATATAGTTTAAATAGTTGACAGCTTTTCCACCCAACCCCCGAGGTACCCCGCCCCAGCACATTGACAGCACACTTATCTCTACTCAATCACACTAAGGTGTCAAGCTTGTAAAGCTTGAGATTTTTGATGGTGTCTGCCGGGGAAGAGTAGAGCTCATCAATGGATGAGTCAATACAGTCAATAATATGTCTTGGGGTTGCAGGCTGAGAATTGCACTTAGTACATAGTGGGAAAACCTTGCAACCATTCTGGAAAGTCATTGTCCGTAGATGACCAGACTTAAGTCTGGAAATCAAAGACTGTTGTTCTCTTGGGAGGACAGAACCGGTGCTTGTTCCTCCTGCTCTGTACCAGTCATGTGCGGCATCAGATTTCCATTCCTGCAGGCATTGGGTTTTGATGGTACGGAGGAGGTCTCTTTCCTCTAGTTGGGTGGTGGATTCTCTTGCTTCAGGTAGGCCAAGAGCTCCAGCCTTTGCCAGAGAGTCTGCCAGATCATTACCAGGAATTCCAACGTGAGCTGTCATCCATTGCACTGTGACTGAGCTGTTGGCTGGGAGTCGGTTTACAGACTTAGCAATGCTCTTGAGGAGAGGTTCTTTACTGGAGAAGCAGCTTTAAAGGGTATAAATGGCTGCTCTTGAGTCGGAGTAGATTATTATTTTGCTTGGCGAGTTGATGTTGATGTCTTTTAGAGCCGTATCTATAGCAGAGAGTTCTGATTTATAAACTGAAAGATGTCTAGGGTGGGAGAGGGAGATTTTTTCCAGGATCTTATCTTTGTAGATAGCTATTCCACTGCCAGACAGTCCAGTTCAAGTTGGCTACCGTCAGTGTAAATTGTGATGTCGAAGAGGGAGCTATTTTCCTCAATGATTTGGAAGCCAAGAGCTTTAAGTAATTCTGGCTGAGTTTCATGTTTGTGGGGATTGTCTGGTAGATGAGGGAAACAGATGAGTTTGTTGCGGGTTCTGTGTGGGGGATAGGAAGTTCTGTGTTTGGGATTAATTGGGATGTCTAAAAGATTAGAGTTGTGAGCCATGTTGAGAGGTGTGGGGTGTTTTAATCTTCGGTTTGGGACCCAATTTCTAATAAATTTTCCTGTAAGAAGTTCTTTTGGAGAGTTAATCTTTTTTGTTATAAATTTTTAAAAGCAGATTTTCTCCTTAGGTGCAGGGGAAGAAGGTTGGATTCGAGTTCAGCAATGCGATTTGGGCAGGATCCTCGAAGTCCGCTGATAATTTTAGCTGCGCTTGCTTGGATTCGGTCTATTTTGGATAGGTTAGTTTTACTTGCATTGATCCAGGCTGGTGTAGCATATTCCAAAATGGGTCTTACGAGTGCAAGGTACGTTGTGCGTAAGATATTGGCATTTGCACCCCAGTTTAAGCCTGATATTTTTTTCAGGGTTTTGAGCCTATTTTTGGCTTTGCTTATCATGGTGTCAATATGTTTTTTAAAAGTGAGCGCAGGGTCGAGTGTGACACCAAGATATCTTGGGGAATCTGAATATTGAAGTTTTGAATTATTTAAGAAAATATTTGGGGTCCAGTGGCGAAGGTGGTTGTTGATGGTGAAGAAGCCGATTTCAGATTTGTTGATGTTGATGGATAATTTTAGTTTCTGAGTTACCTTTTGTAGATTTTTCACGGCTTTATTCAGAGATTGTTCTGCATCGGAGAGGTTGTTTTTGGAGACCCAGATGATTATGTCATCTGCGCAAAGGGCAATTTTAGCTGGCGGCTTGATAAAAGTGTGTGCATCATTTAGGTAAATATTGAAGAGAATAGGGCTTAGGATTGATCCTTGGGGTAGACCTTGGTAAATACGAGTGGTTTTTGATTTGATGTTGTTGAAGTTGACCTGTATGGTGCGTTTGGATAGAAAATTGCTGATCCAACTCAGCATACATCCCTCTATTCCAAGTTTGTCGAGTTTGAGAATTAGCTTTTCCTTCCAGACTCTGTCGAAGGCTTGGGAAAGGTCGATGAAAGCTGCTATAGTTGAATGAGTGACTGCGATGAATCCTGACTGCGATGCCCATCTGAAAGAGTCAGAAGCTCTGAAAAGTCATCTACTGAGTTAATTCACATAAAATCAGATGAAACTAAGCGAAAAAGAAAATGAGAATGTTAAAAATGCAAAAAAAAGAAGATAATTTTCATATCTGTACTTATTCAGCAGATCGACATTTTAAACCTTAATTGAACTTCAATGGCAGCAGGAGAGTGTGAAAAAAGAATTTAAAAATTGTCTGTGTGCTTCAAAAGCGCGTCGTGAGTGCTGACGTAACACTTTTGGTTAGTTTCACTTTGCTGCCTGGCCTCTCACTCTTCGCTGGTACGTTTTTGTGGTATCATTTGAAACTTGTTTTTAAATTATTTATCCATATTTTATTTTTTTAATATATAATATATTGAATTTTTAATATATATGTTTAATTTCAGAGTTTTTTTCTCTGAAAATGGCTAGTAAAACGTTGCAATATTTGCCTTTGCGCCAAGAACCGCATGTCAACCATGACTTGCTGTAAATGCAATAAGAATATTTGCAAAGAACATTGAAACCAAATTTGCCAAAATTGCCAGTGAATATTGGCGATTTATTAGATATAAAAGAATTTGCGCAAAGCCTGCGAAATTCGCTGCTTTTTCACGTTTTTATATTTTTATGCATGACTTGGTAATTATGAAAATATTTTTTAAAAATTTTCTATCAATTTAATTCTTATTGTCTATCTACTAAGGTGAAATACAATTTTTATTTTTAAAAAATAATTTTATCATTTTTTATCATCATAAAGTTCGAGCTCGGGAAGCTCGGCGCGAGTACCTATGTCCTAAAAACGGACGCGTTTAATTAAGGGTTAATAATTCACCTGATTTAAAAATGATGTCAAACATCGCTATTTCCATTTCAAGCGCTTATTTCGTATAATGAAAAGTCTATTCGATATTTTTTTAGTTGTTTCAAAGTGCTCTTGAATAAAAAATATATAGAAACTAGCGGATGTGTACCCGGCTTCGCCCGGGTTTTATCCGAGTGAAAGTTTGCCTAACGAATATTATATATTATGAAGTATAATAAACAATGCTAAAGATTAGTTTTAATTATTAATCAAGATTGTGTGTGAATATGTGAGAAAGATGTAATATCGTTGTTGTTTTCTTGGCCGACTGTTTTACATATGGTGTTATCTTAAAATTGCTTGTTTTGAATATTTTTTTAGATTGAGTTGAAAGAATTGCTGAATTTTTTTTTTTGTATTTATATATAAATAAAATTAACTCTGTTGAATTTTTTTGTATTTTATCGATAACAGCAAAGTTATGTATTTTAAAGTTAGGAAAAATATTTTGATGTTAAGCAAAACCTGCTCCATCTCGTTTTACATAAATGTTGAAAATTTGGTCGAAATTGATGCATTGTAACGAAAGTTTTTAGCGAACACCACTTATGAAATTTCCATTTATATAGAAGATATATATATAATATATATAAATGAGTTTTAAAAATTGTTTTAAAAAAATGCATCGGCCGGGAATCGAACCCTGGCCGCCCGCGTGGCAGGCGAGCATTCTACCACTGAACCACCGATGCTTTAAAAAAATCAAATTCATTTATCGTCACGACCAGTGCTGCGCCCTAGCGGTAAAAGACTGGAACTAACGCTTTTTGGGTTTTTATTTTTAAAAAAAAGCACATTAACTTTTTCAGTTTTTTGAATAGCCTATATGTTAAATGAAATCTTCAGCTACCTACATGCGAAATTCCATAATGATTGAGTCAGTAGATTTTGCGTGATGCGATAACAAACATCGATTTCGCATTTCATTTATATATATATAATATATAATATAATATAATATATATCTGTAATATTGTGTTGGGTCGACTTATCTGTGATTAGGGATCCTGTCGACTAGCTGTAATATTGCGTTGAGGTCCTGTCGACTCTCTGTAATAATGCGTTGGGGTTTGGTAAACCTGTTGTAGAACCTCGTCGACTCTCGCTATAAGTTGTGGCAACCGAGGGTCAAACCTGTAGTAACCGCGAGGGACAGTCAGGGGTGGAGAGTTTTCCAGTACCTCGCTGCACCTTGTAGGACCTTTAACAGTTCTCACAGGGTACAGGCAGTCGTGGTCGAGGCAGAGTGGAAAACTGGGGAATGTCCACACACACAAAACGAAGAGACACAGTTGAAAGAAAGTTCCTTGAATAGATAAAAAGCGAGCCAGGAGCAAAGATGGAGATCGAGAAGTTTTCTTACTGTTTTACATGGTCGATGCGTTGGTGACAACCGGCGACACGCAGATGGGGAACTGACTGGAACTGAAAATGGCTGTTGCTACGTGGGGTCCTATTTAAACAACTTTTTTGGACCAGGAAGGGGACTAGGAAGTGGACCAGGAAGTATTGCCTTTCTGCACGTGTCCGCAACTCGACTCTGGCACCAGTCTGGGCTTCCATCTAACTTTAGAAGTTACTTGCGATTCTCTCAATCTTGCTCTTAACTCAGTTTTTAATCTATTATATATTTTTATTTATTCATCCTCAGTACATTACATATGGGGATACAAGGACACACGTCAATTATGCGTATAATTAGTTATAGTTTATAATTAGTTCTATATACAACATGACAATCTTGTTATAAAAATTATAATATATAGGGTTGTTGGTTTAAATTATCATAGATGGGCCCCGTGAGTGAAAGGGTTTATCCGGGTTTAAGCGGGTAAAGCCTCTCTAACACAGGTAAGTAATTAGAATTTATTTTAATTAATTAAAACTGTGAGGGAAAAGGGCTATAACAAGATGTTTATTTGGCTATATCTGAAAATTATAAAAATAAAACTTATGTTTAATTTAAAAGTTATGATATGCATTATAAAAGAGAACTGTAGGTAAAACCTTTGTTTGCTAAAAAATAATGATGATAAGAATGATGTTCTCAAAGATTGTTGGCGGGCGTTGGAAAGGGTTAGGGGTTGAAGAATATGCAATTGTAAGTGTTGCACAGACAATCAAATACTGAGATCCAGGTGCAAAGCGAGGATATAGACTTGTGCGTCTTCCTAGGCAATGTTTCACCTGTGATCCTGTATAAGGCTACAGTGCTTTGTCACAATTGTAGGGTTATTGGGTTGAAAAGTTGTTGAAGAAAATAATTAATATGCTTGAAAGGGGTGGTAGAGCCATGCGATAAGTAGAATTGATGTAGCGACAGTAGGTGGTCTGACTTGACTTGAAATCAAAGGTTGATTGTGGTCCGCTAGAGCTGAAAAAAATTGAAAGTTGAAAAAAAGTGAACGCTTGGTGCATGCGTTGGTGATGTGCTCTGCGGATGATTGAAATAAACTTTTGAAACGTGTTCAGACCAAAAAGTCGAGACTTGTACTTCTGGGGAACGGTGTTTTCAAAGAGTTTGTTGAATTACGAAATCAAAAGAAAAATTGTCAAGCAGTGCTGTCGTTTCTACTATCGTTCGAAGCAATGGCTGAAATAGGTAGTGAGAAAGTATAGGGAATTAGTTAGTAAGTAGGATTATTGAAAAACGATTGTTGTAGATGCCCGATAGTTGATGATAAACATTGTCATATAATAAAGTTATTTAAACAAAAATATAGTGAATAAAAAGATAGAAATATGATTGCGGATAACAACAGTATAAGGGGATAAAATCAAACAGGTAATATACAAAAGACATAATAATGAATTAGCAAAATATAAAAGATATAATAATTAGAATTAGTAATATATAAAAGATATAATAATGAATTAGCAAAATATAAAAGATATAATAATTAGATAAATGTTAAGTAGTAACAAATGGCGCAAAAAATGTCTCTTTTGAAGAAAAGTTAAAAGAAAGCAAAAAATATTCGTTCCTGAAAAAAAAAGAAAGGAACATATTCACACAATGTCTAGGTGTAGGTCCAAGATTATTGGTGTCTTTAGTTTGACCTATGGGGAGGCAATGTGGCCCTATGTCGCTTTGGTCCGGTCTGAGAAGTTGGTCTTTGCCAGATCTTCCCGATTATATTATGTGAGACCAGACGGGGAGCGATCTTGATTCTTAAAATTGGATGGTATTGACGAAGATGATTGTAATATATAACAATAAAGGGTTAACATTATAAAAGATGGCGTTCTAGTTTAGAAAAAATATTCCATACTGGGCGTGAAAATAATGTAAAAGTTGTAAAACACACGATGATAATTGAAGATATAAAGTTTTATGATATTTCAATATTAAAATTCAAATTAATAAGTAAATTGGGTAATGATTGGTAAGCCAATCAGTTGATAATTGACAGGTTATTTGGTGGACACGAAAGTCTAGCATACCCTAGCGAACTGGAGGTGTCATGTTAACATCGCGGCTGCAATTGGTGTCCATATCAACATGTGTCATGTCCTTTGATGCCTACCGACATAGCTGGGTTGTTTATTTACGTAGGCGGTCCTTTGTTGCCGACCCTTTGTTACCGACTGTCACATGATGTCATGTCTGGCCTACGTCCCGAGTTGAGTTATCTCCTCTTGCCTGTTTGAAAATGTAGTCTTCTCGGTGTTCGCAAGTGTTGTGTTTCGACGATGTTGCGGACTTATTAAAAAATGTTATTCAATGATGTCAGGTTAGATGTGAATAAAAGTGCGACTTCAACGTAGACACGCTTTGGTGAGGTGTCACAGGCATGAAGGCGTCTTGGGCCTGTTAAGTGAGAAAATTGTTGTGGTGCGCTGTGTGACACTTAGTAAGTGGATTGAATAGAAAGGTGTCACGTGAAGTCTGTTCTTGGTACAGCATCTAACTTGTTTCCGAAAAATAACAAATTTATTAGTCATGGGTGGTGGTTGTACAAAACACATCGAGAATTTTCAGATTGTTATAGAGGTGGCATGTTTATTGCGAAATCTTTTGTTCGCGCCAATATGGAGCTCGTGTGGCTCGAAATTGGATGTTGTTAAATCGCGCGTTAATAGATGTGGCCAATTGGAGAAAGTGATGTGGGAGTGTGTTGAAGTTCGTTCTGAGAGATGTGTGAATTATTAATAATTATGCATGTAAAAAGAAAAGGACGAGGGAGTGTAGCTATGCTGGAATTTTTAACTTGTTTTGGGGAAGGACAGTTACTTTTCTAGTTGTGCTTTTGAAGATAGTGTATCTTTCGATTTTTGTATTAAAAAAAAAATGCGTTTCACCTATGTTTATTAAAATTTGAACATATTTTTTAAATCGTTGCTTATGTTAGTGCGAAAATTATACTTGTAAAAGGGCAATGGCATGATAGTGACTTATAATTTGAATGGGGCGTGTACATAAAATAGTGAACATAACAATGATTTTTTGCAAAGTTTTGTGTATTTAATTAAGACATTGGTGTTTTTTGGTATAAAAATAAGGTATTAAAAAAAACACACAAATAAGTTTAGAATTATGATTCGAGTAATTTAAATATAATATGATTTTTTAAAACTGTAAGATTACAAGTAATGAATTAAAATTTAAAGTTGCTTGAAATAAAGTAAAAATTGATAAATGAGGGTGTACAATATTTAAAATTTGGATTGAAATGCTATAAAAATGGTAAAATTTGATTTAAAAATAATTACAGTAAAAATAAACATTATATTTATGGAAAATCAAGTTGTTAGCATGAAGAGAGAGTTAAGTATATTTTTTTAAAAACTCACAGTTTTTATGATTGTTCAGTCAGGAGACTTGGTCTTTGGTTGTTGTCCTGATGACGTGGAAGGCGTCCCATGTAGAGCTTGTAGAAGCTTGTGGATTCTGTTTGGCGATGGTGGCATGTCGTCTAGATGGTTGCGTTGTAAGGCCGAAGGTGGATAACTTCTCACCGGCTTATTTTGCGGGATGTTCGGCTGTGTCGTTGGGGGGAAGATTGCTTGGTCGTTTTGTTGGAATGGCGTGCTTGTTCCTCCATCTTGCTTCTTGGCTCTTCTGTCTATCTGGACAGTCTTTACCTTCTTCGTTGTGGTCTCCTTCGTTGTGGTAATCCTGTCGACTACCTGTAATATTGTGTTGGGTCGACTTATCTGTGATTAGGGATCCTATCGACTAGCTGTAATATTGCGTTGAGGTCCTGTCGACTCTCTGTAATAATGCGTTGGGGTTTGGTAAACCTGTTGTAGAACCTCGTCGACTCTCGCTATAAGTTGTGGCAACCGAGGGTCAAACCTGTAGTAACCGCGAGGGACAGTCAGGGGTGGAGAGTTTTCCAGTACCTCGCTGCACCTTGTAGGACCTTTAACAGTTCTCACAGGGTACAGGCAGTCGTGGTCGAGGCAGAGTGGAAAACTGGGGAATGTCCACACACACAAAACGAAGAGACACAGTTGAAAGAAAGTTCCTTGAATAGATAAAAAGCGAGCCAAGAGCAAAGATGGAGATCGAGAAGTTTTCTTACTGTTTTACATGGTCGATGCGTTGGTGACAACCGGCGACACGCAGATGGGGAACTGACTGGAACTGAAAATGGCTGTTGCTACGTGGGGTCCTATTTAAACAACTTTTTTGGACCAGGAAGGGGACTAGGAAGTGGACCAGGAAGTATTGCCTTTCTGCACGTGTCCGCAACTCGACTCTGGCACCAGTCTGGGCTTCCATCTAACTTTAGAAGTTACTTGCGATTCTCTCAATCTTGCTCTTAACTCAGTTTTTAATCTATTATATATTTTTATTTATTCATCCTCAGTACATTACATATGGGGATACAAGGACACACGTCAATTATGCGTATAATTAGTTATAGTTTATAATTAGTTCTATATACAACATGACAATCTTGTTATAAAAATTATAATATATAGGGTTGTTGGTTTAAATTATCATATATATATAATATATATCTAAATTAAAATGAAAAATAAAAAAAATTAAAATGCCTATTTAAAAGTTGAAAACCTATATATAGATTTATAAAGGTATATAAATATTGTTATATACTTTAAATATATTTTGAACATAATATTTTTAAAACATTTATTAAATTTTTAATAAGGTTTTTTTCTGATGTTATATTTAAAGCTTATATTTTGAACAATAATACACAATGTATTTATTTACAAAAAGGAGAAATATTTCTAAAAAAAATAAACTTTATTTTTTAGCATGCAACCTGTAAGCTCGTGGGTAAGCCTCGTAGAGTGCACCGCTCGCGCATGCGCCTCTGATACATCTGTATAAATGAATGTTTTCGACAGTTCAGCCGTTCTTGACGTGGTAGAACGGGATAAAAAGTATCCTATGTCCGTCTGCTGGTTCTAAGCTACCTCCCCCCCCCAAATTTAATCCAAATCGGTTCAGCTGTTCTTGAGTTATAAATAGTTTAACATTTTTCACGGCTGCTATAAACCACCTGGCCACATCCTCCACGTGCCCATTTGTAAAGGCCAAAATATTGCAGTCCAGAAAATAATGTTAAGACCTTTAAGGATCTTGCAGGCCAACGCCCACAAATCTCCTTCTGCCATCTTAGAGTTTTCTAATTTGGCAGAGGCAACTAAAGCCGACCTGGTGCTTCTACAGGAACTTCCTGCCCACTTCAACTGGCCCTCGTCTGGTTTTCAAACCTTCAACACTCCTGGTTCATATATGCCTTCAGGTATAGTAGCGCGCTCTAATCTCCTAGTGCTGCCCATCGATTCTTCAGACCCAGCTATCACATCTATTGCTATCTGGCTGGGGCACAGTCCTATCTCAGTCATCTCAGCATACTGGCATGGTCAAAGGGATGCTGACGACTTTCTCCCTCAAATTGAATTCATCAACAACAGGTTCCCATTTCCGATGATCATAGGCATGGATGCCAATGCTCACTCCCCATGCTGGGGTATCAACGCCAGACTTGACTCACGTGGAGAAAATCTTGAGGACTTTGCCCGCCTTAACGACCTCCACGTCTTAGGCCCACCAGTGCAGTTTACGTGGTCTACTGGTCACCTCTCTTCCTCTATTGATGTCACACTGGCGTCAAGTTCCCTAGCAGCCCATGCTACCAAGCATCTGGTGGGTGAATTGGCATTCACAGACCACATTCCCATTCTCTCTGTTTTCGCTGGCATGGTGACAAATGAACCTAGCGACACATGGGTTGAATCCTCGTGCAAACGGGCCACACTCACATCCTATCTTGAATCTTCGCTGCATCGCGTCGCTTCCCTCCTCCAAGACGCGTCCACTCCTGAAGAGATTGACAATGTAGTGTTGCTCCTCACGTCCATTCTCCAAGGTGCCTGTGACGTCTCCATGCGGAGACGGTCCAACAGTCCCAGACCTTCAAAACCCTGGTGGACTCCTGAACTTAGTGGCCTGAGAAAACTAGTCCTTTCCCTCCGTCGCTGCTCGCAGAGCACAAATAGTCCAATCCGGAGTTTGGCCTCTATCGAGCATGCCACAATCGACTCAAAGCAGCGATACGAAAAGCCAAGAGTAAATGTTGGCTAAACCTCTGCAACGAAGTTTCAGCTACTGCTTGGAGCGCCATACACCGCTTCATAGCTCAGGGCCGTAAACCCAACAGGGGTCCTCCTCTCCTCCAGTATAATGATGGCTCCCCCTTCACTCCAGAGGAGACAGCCGCACAGTCCTAGAGCATTTCCTTCCACCAGACAATCGACCACATCCACCTAAAAGTGATCCTCCACCCTACTCCGATGAACCATATTTCCAGCCTTGGGAAATCTCTAGAGCCATCTACCTTTGTGGCAGCAGGAAGACCCCAGGTCCGGATGGGCTTGGCTCTCTATGCCTAGTCTTTGGTGGACCCCCACTACATTCATTACTGGCCACATTATTTTCCAAGTGCCTCAAAATTGGCCACTTCCCTCGTCCCTGGAAAGCTGGACGCCTCATCCTTATCCCAAAACCTTCTAGCTCAGCCCCAAACAAGCTAGATAGGTATAGACCCATTACACTTTTGAACAACTTGGCAAAGGTGTTTGAAAGATGTATTCTGGCCAGACTCCAATGGCTGGCAGATCGACACGGCTGGTTTTCTGACAACCAATTTGGATTTGTCCATGGGCGCTCGGCAGAAGATGCACTGGCCAAAATCGCAGAGTTCATCGAAAGCAGGCAGTCACACTGGAGGAAGACTCTGGCAATAAGCCTGGACATCAGCAAGGCTTTCGATACCATTCGGAGACCGGCCATTGTCCAAAGCCCTGATCGCCTAATCTGCCCAGACTCACTGGTTTGCCTCGTGCAAAGTTTCCTCGAGGACAGGGAAGACACGTATTCCACATGGTCATCCATTGCCTCAACCTTCTCCCAGCGGGGAACACCCCAAGGCTCTGCGTTGAGTCCCTTCCTCTGGAATGTGGTCGCTCGCGAACTATTCCTGCTTTTTAAATCAGGGAAAGTTCGCTGGTGGCTTTTGCCGACGACTTCACTCTCATAATCCAGGTCCGTGGTCGTTTGCCTGTCGTGGCTATAAACGACTTTTTGGATAGGATGACTGCTTGGTGTGTTGACAATGGCCTCCAGCTCAACCCCAGGAAGACACAGGCCTGCATCTTCCAGTGGAGGAGAGTTCGCCCCAACCCGGATCCTGGGTTAAAGATTCTCGGACAATCTATTACCATAAGCCAGAATATCACCATATTGGGGGTCGAATTCGATCAAACTCGTAAATTCGTCTCCCATCTTAAGAAAATTGTACTACGGACCCGCTGCATAATTCCCCGTCTCTCTAATGCCATCCAAGGAAAATTTGGTCTGTCTTTTGTGGCTGGAAACCGCATTTTCAAAGCTGTGGTAGTACCGGCCTTCCTCTATGGGGTCTCTGCTTGGGGCAGTCGCGCTTCCTCAAGAGAAGGCATTCGTCAGCTCCGGAGTCTGCAGCACCTCTTCGCGCGCCGCACGATACGAGGTGGTCCCTGCACTCCCACTATCTCAGCCATTTCTCTAACTGGTAGCCCTCCACTTGATATCATAATCAAAGCGCGAATGACCAATCTCAAGGCGGCTAAGGAGGGCCAGTTCGAGTTTTGGCCTGGTCCAGCTGCTCTCCCTTACCCACCCTTCCGACGCACAATTACTTACAGTCTAGAATATGACAAAGTCACTTCCCCTGTTATACATACTGATGGATCGAAATCCGAGGCAGGAGTTGGTGCCGCAATTATCCTTCCCTCTCAAGACCAACCAATACTCCTCAGACTACATCCGGATTGCTCTGCTTTCCAAGCCGAACTGCTTGCCATTCTTTGGGCAACTCGCCTCGCGGAAAGTATGCCAGCCAACCCAAGAGTCACTATAGCGTCTGACTGCAGATCTGCACTGGCCGCTATATGTACTCCTGGTCCAGCCCAAACGGCTCTAATTGCGGAGATAATTCTAGCGCTAGACCAAGCATCTCAGGTCAGCCTCTGTTGGGTAAAGGGCAACAGTGGAGTTGCAGGCAATGAACTTGCTGACCAGGCAGCAAAGACTGCAGCAATCTCTAACCTGGAACAATCCTACTCCATCCTTCCCCAAAGCTTTGCCCGCAGCCATGCCCACTCATCTGCTATGGAAGCTTGGACCTTAGTCTACACCCAGGATTACCATAACAGAAAACTAAAAAGATTTGCGACCTCCCCAATCCGCCTTAGGTCATTCCTGTCCAAAATACGTCTTGGGATGGCCACCACTACCATCCTTACCGGCCACGGCCACGTTCTGGCAGATCTAGCGCTCTGGCATAGAGATCTAGATCCAACTTGTTCTCAATGCCGGGAAGAGTCACAGACTGTGGATCTCTTCTCCTGTCCAGCTTTCATGCTACACAGGCTACAGACAGCCCTACTGCTTGGAGTAAAATACTTCAGCCCGACAGCCCTGCCCCTACTTCCTGACTCCCTGCCGGCCTGGAACTACCTGGTTACCTGGTTCTGATAGGCTTAGCAAAAATACGATGTTTCTTTTTAAGGATTTCAAGTTGTTTTGTACTCACTTATTTTGTAGTTAAGAGGACATCCCTTTTGATATAAACTAATATATATTTATTTAAGGAACGACTTGTTCCAATACAAATATTGTTAAAACAAGCGAGCGATAAATCAAAAGCAGAAAGGTTGAAGCGTAGTAGTGTAGTAGTGTGTGACGTCAGCACCGATGATGATAAAGTCAAAGTCAACAACAACAACAACAACAAAAAGCCTTTATTGAGGACCTCTCGTCCTATATAGGATTCGCCTATATAGTAATTGAAGAGAAGAGAACTAAGAATATAGAGAGAAACCTATATGTAGTAGGTATAGTATAGTATTTTCTACACTGTGACTATATACAACAGCAGCAATAAGCCTTTTACTGGAATCAAAGTCCCATACAGGATTCGTCATTCTAATCCTGACATAGATTATTTGCATATAATTATTTACATCAATTAGATTATGTATATAGCCTCCTCTTCTCTTCAGCCGTCTTCCAGAATTTGAACAACGCAAAAGCTCCAGCTCTGTTTCTCACCACCTCATTCAACAGGAGCTCCAAAGAGAGTCCCTCAAGGCCTATTTCATAAAGTCAAAGTCTGCGCAACAGGTTCACCTCAGCAATGACTAGACTTCTCCTCTAGACTGCTGTACAGCCCGGGTAGTTGGCGATATACGCTCCAGGAGCCCGGGTTACCTCTATTTTCTCTCTTTCACGACTTTCTTATATCTATATATATAAAATTGAATGTCTGTCTGTCTGTTTGTCTGTTTGTCTGTGGTCTGTGTGTACTCTATAGATTCAAAAACCGTACATTCAATCGCCGTGAAATTTTGGGATACTATTAGGCATATCCCCGGAAAGGTTTACGAAAAATAATATCTTGAATATCTTTAATATCCTTAGAGTTATTTGCAGATTTGTAGCTTTAACTCGCAAGCAGCGCAACCTTGCGACGAGAATGGATTCATCCGGCCGGCGGCAGTCCAAGGACAAGTTCAAGGACAGTCCAAGTACCCACCGACCAATCAGGGCAGAATTGGTGACACAGCTGTGCCAAGTAGACAAGAAAAAAAAAGCCTCGCGGGAGCTTGCCCAAGATGACCTCCGGGAACTTAATCCATCTTCCATAAACGACCATGAATTTATTCAACCTTATCGAGTATTTTTCAAGGGACCGGGAAAAAATGTTCACTAGATAAAACGATGATTTTGTAATGTAGAAAATTAGGAAAGACAAAATTCAGAATGACACGGCACACAGGGACCGGGAAAAAATGATCACTTTATCGAGAGATTCAAATTTACGAGTTTCAAATTATCAAAATATATCTATTTCTTTTTATAAGTTTATAGAGAATTGTTTTAACAAATGTTCGTTAGACAAACCTTTACTCGGGTACCGATTAATATTGATTTTATTCAACTTATCGAGTATTTTTCAAGAGACCGGGAAGAAATGTTCACTTTATCGAGAGATTCGTTAGACAAACCTTTACTCGGGTAAAACACGGGCGAAGCCGGGTACATCCGCTAGTATATATATAGATATACTTTTTTCAAAATAAAATTTAAATCGCGTAATCATATTTTTTCCGTCTAAATCCTCCTTTCTTTATTAATTTTAATTAGCCTTTTTTTTTACAATTTTGCATAGCAGAACTATAATTGATGTTCAATATCTTAGAAGCTTATGCATAGTTTCGTCTTGTAAGCATACCAACTTGATTAAAGTTTCCTGTTTTCCTTTTAAAATTGCTTGATACGAACCTCTATTCATTCTAAAATTAGTAGAAATAAGACGATAATATTTTAATATACTATTTAGTGTTGTCATAGTTGTGTTTTAAAGTGTCCTAAATAAAGATTATATAAAAAAGTCCATGTCTCTAAATTAAAATGAAAAATGTCTAAATTGAAATGAAAAATGTCTAAATTGAAATTGAAAATGTCTGAATAAAAATGAAAGTGTCTAAATTAAAATGAAAAATGTCTAAATATAAATTTAAAATGTCTAATTAAAAGTTAAAAACCTATATCACAGACATATTAACAGAGTATTGCCCCTGGATTCATACCCAAAGAAAATTTAACCCAAATATATTATACAGTCGAACTTGGATAATTCGAACCCCAAGGGACCATAAAAAAATTCGAATTATCCAAAAATTCGAATTAAAAACGTAAATTTAATTTATAGGGAATTCTAGGGACCAAGATAAATATTCGAATTAAAGAGGTTTTCGAATTAAAGAAGTTCGAATTATCCAAGTTCTACTGTATTTTAAAATGAATTTTAAAATAAAAACATTCAATGATATTATAATATTTTATTATATATATGGGTTTTTAACTTTTAATTAGACAATTTTAATTTATATTTAGACATTTTTCCTTTTAATTTAGACACTTTCATTTTTATTTAAACATTTTCAATTTTAATTTAGACACTTTTCATTTTAATTTAGACATTTTTCATTTTAACTTAGACATTTTTCATTTTAATTTAGACACATCGACGTGCCCTCCACCAGCAAGCCATTATCATCCCTTCATCTCTACTCCTTTGCAGGCCATGGGGCAGACATCGCTCTGCCGCTGACCCTGCACCCCCTACCTCATCTGGGGCACAAGGCGTCGAGCAAGCTCGTCTGCTTCTCCTGCGTCTCAGCGACCAATCACTGGCCCAAGGCTACTAGTCCTGTAGAGCCGTCCGCCCTCTCATCAGATAGGCGTTCTCCATCATCGGGTGGCCGCAAGACCTACAGTCTTGTATCTTCGCGGTTGGCCTTGAGTTCCACGCCATCGACATTTCATCAGCGGCGAAGCACGCGATCTATGTTTTCTTTGTTGATCGCGAAATACATGGTGTCGCTATAAATCCGCTGGGTCTCAGCAGCGGTGGCAGAGGTGCCACACACACATGTACACACATTCAATATATATAGTATTATAAACAATACTTAAAATTATACCGCATAAGTTTCTTACCTATGAAAAATCAATATTTATTTTAAAGAGAAATATTTACTATTTCTAACTTTTTGAATGAAGTATGAGAGGGTGAAAATATGAAGAGTAATGGCGAACGGGAAAAATAAAAGTGTCCAGGGGCGTTCGCCCCGTTCGCCATTACTCTTCATATTTTCACCCTCTCATACTTCATTCAAAAAGTTAGAAATAGTAAATATTTCTCTTTAAAATAAATATTGATTTTCATAGGAAAGAAACTTATGCGGTATAATTTTAAGTATTGTTTATAATCACATGCCGCAGTCCTTTATAATATATAGTACTAGCGGACGTACCCGGCTTCGCCCGGGTTTTACCCGAGTAAAGGTTTGTCTAACGAACATTTGTTAAAACAATTCTCTATAAACTTATAAAAAAAAATAATAGATATATTTTGATAATTTGAAAATCGTAAATTTGAATCTTTCGATAAAGTGAACATTTTTTCCCGGTCCCTGTGTGCCGTGTCATCCTGAATTTTGTTTTTCCTAATTTTATACATTACAAAATCATCGTTTTATCTAGTGAACATTTTTTCCCGGTCCCTTGAAAAATACTCGATAAGTTGAATAAAATCAATATTAATTGGTTCCCTCGGTAATTGGAAGTTAAAGGAATAGTATCTTTGCTTTGGAATTGTATCATTATTCTTGTCTCAAATAAATTGACGTGTCATCCTGAATTTTGTCTTTCCTAATTTTCTACATTACAAAATCATCGTATCATCATGATAATATTTAGAGCAGATTGTTGAATTATAACAGATAAATTAGAATATTTATCTTGATTATTTTAAAGCGAAAAGTTATTTCAAAAATTTTATTTGCTAGAAACCTTCCCAGTACTATACTAAATAACTTCCCAAAGTTTCATTGCGTTCCAATGAGTGGTTTGGTCAGGCATAAAGGACAAACATACACACACACACACACATACATTCATTTATATATATATATAGATTACATATAACTAATTATTTGTGATATAATCACTATCATTCTGTAAATTACTCATCATCATTTCCGTAAATAGTGTGGACTGTGAACTTTGGCGTGTATTGACAAGATGTCAGTAAAAATATGCTAATTTTAAATTGTCACTCAAAATATATAAATACAGTAGAACTTGGATAATTCGAACTTCTTTAATTCGAAAACCTCTTTAATTCGAATATTTATCTTGGTCCCTAGAAGCCTTAAGCCTTTATTCAAAACATCTTTAATTCGAATTTTTGGATAATTCGAATTTTTTTATGGTCCCTTGGGGTTCGAATTATCCAAGTTCGACTGTATTTAAATTTTGGAACTATATGGAAGAAGGATTTCGCGAACCAATGGAAGTGGTAGGGTAAAAAGCCTGCGTTACAACGATCTTTAAACAAAAAAGGTCAGGTGTGTTAATATTAAAAACAAATTAGACATATCCTGACCACTAGCATAGCGTTTTTTAGATAGCAGAGCGCCATCCAGTAGAACAGAAATTAACTAAACGATGATTTGAGCTGTTCCCTGATATTTGGCCAACCCATTTTCTTGATAAATCAAGAAAAGCCATCTATATATATATAAGGAGACAAGAGGAACATTTATTCTACGAATAAAGCAAGTCCTTAGCCTTTTTAAAGTTATACTTTAAAATACCTGTTATTTGGCGTTTTGCGCTCGTCTTTGTTGGGTCCTTTTTGGACTCAGACCCAACAATGAAAATTGTGAAAGGGAATTTGAGAAAACAAGGTTCTCGGAAAGATGTTGGATGTGCAGGATACCCTTGACTGTATTCTGCAGACCACATATCACATCATGCTGATGTATCCTGTGGCCTGAACGAGTGTCCAGTGACATCCTGGGAAGAACCTTTAATGGCCAGAGAGACGTCCAATTGCACCATTCAAATTTTCTTATGCATGCCTTTTTTTTTTTTCTGTGATATTTTTATGTTGGCCTAGGCAATTTTTTTAAATAGAAAGAGTAGTTTTTAAATAATTCATCTGAATTATTTATTAATTAATTTTAAGATCAATCTACAAATTGGTTCTATAATTCTCATGAATTATTTTAATTAATTTGTAATGGTAATGTTGTGGGTCGATGTTGCAAAAAGAACAGCCAAATAAGTGATTTTATAAATATATTATTATTATTATATATAAGGATACATATGTTTAAAAAAGAATAACAACCGCACACAGCAGTAGAACGAAGGCAGTCTTTTGGTATATACAAGGAAGAAGACTGACGGTTGAGGTGGGCCGTTCCCATTGGTCAGTTATCTTCATGCAGCGCCTCCAAGCGGTGCCCGCGTCCACGCTTCTCTCATCATTCCCCCACTGAAGCGCTGGACGGGAGAACAGTTCATGAAGTCACAGGCGTTCTTGTGAGCCACTTTGCTCAGGGTCTTGGTGAAGACGTCGGCCAGGTTCTCCTTTGTAGGGATGTAGACAATCTTGATCTCTCCGCTAATTATTCTTTCTCTGACGTGATGATATCTTATGTCAATGTGTTTGGATCTGTTGTTCTCCAGATTGTTTTTGGAAAAGTCTATAGCGGATCTATTATCGCAATGAATTATCAAGGGAAAGGCAAAATTCGATAAGAACTTTAATTCTTTCAAGATGGTAGCGATCCAAACTGCTTTCTTAATGGTCTGGGATAGCGCTAAATATTCTGCCTCCATTGTGGAAAGTGAGACACACTTCTGTTTGCTAGTCTTCCATATGACTAAGAAATGTCCTAGAGTGATAGAGGTCCCACTATTGGACCGTCTGTCATCGATGTCGCTAGCCCAATCAGCATCACTGCATGCACAAACATCATTGGAATCAGTCTGGCGATAAACGAGAGATAGATTTATGCTGCCGTGTAAATATCTTAAGACGTGTTTGGCAGCTTGCCAATGTCGACGTCCAGGGTTGCTGGCGAATTGAGCTAATCTCGTAACAGAAAACATTAAGTCTGGCCTAGTACAATTCGCAAGATAAAGGAGCGACCCGATTAGTTCCCTATATGGAATAGCTTTCATCCTCTCTTTCTCTTCTTCATCTGTGGGGCTATCTCCTTTTGAGATTGGAAAACTAATGTCTAACGGTGTGGATACCGGTCGACATTCAATCATGTTGAATCTTTGTAAGATTGATTTAAGATACGTACTTTGAGATAGTACTACAGTCTCCTCATCTGGATAGTCAATCTGAAATCCCAAGAAATTCCTGATCGCTCCCAAATTTTTAACTCGGAACCTTTCATTAATTTTCTGTTCTATATTCCGCAAAATCTCTTCACTCTCACCAAATAAAGCCAAGTCATCTACATAAACGGCAATGATTGCCGTATCCAGATAAGTATAAATCAATTACAGGATTCTAGTCGTGTAAATCCCATCTCTTGTAAAGCATGATCGAGTGTTAAATTCCAATTCCGCCCCGATTGTCGCAGACCGTAAATAGGTCGAAGCAGTTTGTAAATCTCGTTATCATTCTTCTCGACTCCTTCTGGCAAAAGCATGTATATCTCTTCTTTTAAGTCGCCATATAGATAAGCGTTATCTACGTCGAGATGTCTATTGTACCATTTCATGTTCAAACTTAACGTTATCAAAACTCTGATTACAGCTAAGTTAATAAAAGGTTCATAAGTTTCCTGAAAATCGATTCCTTGTTTCTGTGAGAAACCTCTAGCTACTAAACGTGCTTTGAAACGCTCTACATTTCCGCTCTCATTTGTCTTCACCTTATACACCCATCTGCTGCTAATCGGTTTCTTTCCAGGCCGTAATGTTTATAGCTCCCAAGTGCCTCGTTCCTGAAGCACTCTAAGCTCATCGTCCATTGCTTTTCTCCAATACACGGCTTCGGGAGATCGGACTGCCTCTTCAAAACTTTGCGGTTTGGTAACATCTAAAAGATTTAACTCTACTCTTGGTTTACCTTTCCTCCCATATGGATTTCGAACAATGTTTTTGGAGGTGGAGGGTTGTGGCAGAGCGTCCTCTACCGCCACTGAATCCAAATTACTCGGTAATTCATTCTCTACGTCGTTATCATAATTAGTCTCAGGTTCTAGCCAAACGTGGTTGTACCTTTCCGGTTCTGTCTCTTCGACTATTTTGGTACACTCTAGTCCAATTTTAGACTAATCGAATCTAACATGTTTTGTTTCAATCACCTTTTGTGATTCTGGGCACCAGAGACGATATCCACGTGTTTGAGTGGAGTATCCTACCAGAATACATCAACATGCCCGATGGTCTAATTTTCGGCTTCTTTCTCTTGGTATATGGCTATATGCCAAACATCCAAACGCTTTTAGGTGTCTTACACTAGGATTTCTTTCTAACCAAAGTCCATCAGGTACTTTGTCTTTTAGTGCAGTATTATAACATTTGTTTTTAATGTAAGCAGCTTTGTTTACCGCCTCTGCCCAAAATCTTTGGGGGAGATTAGCTCTTTGTAAACAAGCGCGGGCCATAATTAAAAGTGTTAGATTTACACGTTCTGTCACACCGTTCATTTGCGGAGAATACACGTTCGTGCGTTCATGCTTTATCCCTAGTTTTTGTAATTTGTCTTGGAATTCTCTATTGCAAAACTCAAGTCCATTATCCGATCGTAACACTTTGATTTTATTACCAGTTTGTCTCTCTACAGTGGCTCTATAGATATCGAAATGTTTTAATACTTCATTTTTGTTTTTCAGAAAATACACAGTGATCCTTCTTGAGAAATCATCAACAAAGGATAGAAAGTATATATAATATAAAAAAAATGCTTGTCGACTTCACTGTGATAAAGTGCTTTGTCCTGAGAATCCTCGGGAGTGGATGGGGTTTTGTATGTTTGGGCAGTCGTTATCGATGGCGGTGGATGAAAAATCGGCACACTATATCGATTAATGAATCACAAAACACCTCGGAATATTAATCATTGGCGGCTCGGGAGAGGAGATGGAAGGATTTTCGCGATTAAATCGGATTGAGATGACTCACATCTTGGACCTCGAGGCACTACTTTTAGAAGATGCACACACACGTCTTGACACACACGTTACACCGACCGAACTGCGGTTGCCCCACCCCCCGGCTTGGGTCATGTGGGACCCTGCTTGACCTTTGATTGGTCCCTGTCTCTGTCGGCCATGATGGTGAATTTGGTCGGGAAGGAGCTTTGCCTAACATCCCAATCTCTCAGGACATTCAACTCTGGAATATGAGGGCCTCTTTGTTCTAAGTGACCTAGATACACGACTTGGATCTGTCGTTCTTTTCTCTTCTACTTCTTCCATCTCCACGTCCTTTGACTGCCATCTTTATTTGAATCCATACAGAATACATTATATCCAACATGGTACATAATTATTTATTAGACAATATTCTTTATAATATTACAGATGCGCCCCCTATGAATAAGAATTTTAAAAGGGATCTGTATTAAATTCTGAAAAAAGAAAAATAATTTTTTGGGAAAGAAAAAAAAATTTTTTTTTTTTTAAATAGTGAGTGGTTAGATACAATTGGGGAGAAAGTAAATGATGGAAATAAGTAATAAAAAGAAATTTGAGTAGATAGGGGTGCTTGCTAAACTAGGAAAAAATATGATAATTTTTTGGAGGAAAAAAAAAATCTTGCCTGCATAGGTGTTCAATCTTGCTGTGTGGAAACCCACAGCAAGGGAAAACTCTATGAGGTGCAATCCAAACAAAACATATAAGACATTAACAGAAATAAAAAGAAAACTATAGACAATAAAATTTGGTGATGGAGGGAAGAAAAAAAAAAAAAGAAAAAAGAAATCTGATTAGCCTTTGGGGCGGTGAAAAAATATAAACAAAACCTAAAAAAAGAAATCAAAGCTCCTGTATGATAACTGAAGGCTGATACATGAGAAGTATTGCGTCAGGTCAGTTGTTCATTCAGTTAGGACAAAACAAGGTTTAAACAATAAAAGGAAAAAATAAACTTGAGGTGATTAAGAAATTGAAAGGGTGATAGACATGGATGGTGGGAATAAAAAAAATAAAAATAAAAAAAATAAAAGTGCTGGTTGTGTACAAGTCCTTTAAAATTGGTTAACAAAAATATACACAAAAGAAGAATATTTTTTTACATAACAATGTCCAATCTTTGTTTATTATAGGGTCGTAGGTCATAAGGTTGCCAAAACTATATAGGTGCGTGAATGTATGCGAGTGTGTGTGAGTGTATGTTCCAGAAAGTAACTTTAAGTGTGGTGACACGCGAAAAGTGACGGCGGGTTTGTTTACATTCCGCAGGGAGGATGTGACGTCGGTCACGTGATCGGAAAGGACGTGACGTCGGCGCGGCGGAAGGTTTCTGTAAAGTGGACGCCAGCTGACAGCGGGGTGATCGACGAGTGTTTGTAAAGGTGGGGAGATTGCTATTCGACTTGGCGCGCTCTAAAGAGGGTTTGGAAAATCTCTCCTATGATTTCACCTATTAGAGCGACCAAGGCATGACTGTGGACAAGGATGGTCCATAACTCCGGGAGAATTATTCCTATGGTTCGATGGATTAGTTCCACTACGGCGATGGTTATTTCGAATAGGGCTTCCTGTAGTTGGAAGAGACGGTTGGGCTGCAGTGTATAGACACTGACATACAGTAGGGTGGCCATGGGTAATAGTACAGTGGGTAGGATGAAAAGGTTGATGAGGTATAGGAGGTGGAACAAGGGGAAGGTTTTCACGTTACGAAAAAACCTTGCCTGTAAGGGAATTGGTTTGGGATCAGCCCTAACTGTAGGGATTGGGGTTTTAACTTTGGTTATATGGGTTGGACGGGATATTGCAGGTTGGGGAATATCGCGTTGGGCGATAATGTTACATTGTGGGTCAACAGGGGTGGTAGTGGTACAATTGCCTATTGTAGGAGCAAAGCGCTCAACTGTAAAGAGGTCTGGGGTGAGGTGCTCGAACAGTGGTGGTAGCGTCCTAGATTGGGGTTTAGCAGGGTGTGGTATTAGAGTGGGAGGTGCGATATAACGAATATTTTCGTTATAGTACTGTAATTTATTTACATGGACTGTGTCGGTATTCCGATTTAGAGGTTGGTTGGGTCGGTTTATTCTCACCACGTTGGGAGAGATGATCTCTAAGATCTCGTAGGGACCCGTGAAATACGGAGCCAGTTTGCCTGTATTGGGGTGATGGTAAACTTTTACCAACACGAGATCTCCGGGTTCAAAATGGGGTGTCTTATGTTGTTGGTCGTAGGCATGTTTGTCCTTGAGGTGCTTGGCCTGGGTACGTTCATGGGCTATCCGTCGGGCTGTGGTTAAAACGGGGTAGGGGTTTACATGCTCAGTGAGCTCGGGAGGTAGAACGCCGAACATCAGGTAGCCAGGTGGGAACCCGGTAACTGAGTGGGGCGTGTTGTTATACACCACAGTAACGCGCTTCGCCAGCTTAGTCCATGCGGCTTTGGGGTTTTCCAAATGGAGTAACCTTAGTTTGCCTGTTAAGGTAGCGTTCAGGCGCTCGCATAGACCATTAGCTTGGGGGTTGTTACTGGTGGTGAGCAGGGGATGGATGTTCCTGTTAATCAGGAACTTCCTGAACTTTGGTGAGGTGAACGCAGGCGCTCTATCCGTGAGTAGGCGTTTCGGAGAGCCGTCCTGCAACACTCGCTTTATCACCTGTTGATAGGTGGTGATGCTGGTAGATTTTGAGGGGAAGGTCCACGTGTAGCGCGAAAAGTGATCCACCACAACGTGGAGGTAAGCTTTGGCGTTACCATATTTGGCAAGTCCAGCTATGGTGTCGAGGGCGACCAGATCAAAAGGCTGAGTGGCCACAGGAAGTTGTCCTAGTTCCCCAAACGTGGGACCTCGAGGGGGTTTTGTTGACTGACAGATGGCGCAGGCTTTGGTGGTTTTGGAGATGTCTTCTGACATCCCCTTCCAGTAGTACTGGGGAGAGATGAGCCTGGTCATCTGGGATATGCCCGGGTGGTTGTACCGACTGTGCACCTTTGTTAGTAGGTCGGGAACGAGGGCGTCAGGGACGACAATTTTGGTTACACCTCTACGCTTTAGGGTTTGCAGTCCGTTTCGATCAATGGTCAGTTTAGATTCTCCCGAAGGAGTGAGTTGGTGGTTCTTAATGAGGGTGGCGTCTAAGAATCCACAAAACGGGTTACGGGATAGGAGGTCCGCTTCATGTTGTAGTGCTCCTTTTATGTAGCGGACTTCGTATTCGTAACACGATAACCTCAAACTCCATCGGAATAATCTGCCTGACGGGTTTTTGATCGTCTTCAGCCACTGCAGTGCGTGATGGTCAGAAAATATGGTGAATTTTCTGCCCATTAGATACACACGGAACTTCTCCACGCTCTCGACAATGGCGAGGCATTCTAGTTCGGAGATGGTGTAGTTCCGCTCGTGTACACGCAGAGCGCGGCTGAAATATTGGACTGGGTAGGCCTTCCCAGCGGAGTGGACTTGTTTGAGGACGCCTGCAATGCCAAGTGTTGATGCATCGCAATATACCTGGCATGGTAGTTCATCCTTGTAGAGGTGCAATACGGGGTGTTGTGTGAGGCTTTCCTTCAGGCTGGTGAACGCCTTTTGGCATTTGTCATCCCAGTCCCACGTCACATCCTTCTTGAGAAGGTTGTTGAGTGGGGTCCGCAAACGGGCATAGTCCGGGATGAACTTATTATAGACGTTCACGGCGCCTAAGAAGGATTGCAGCGTTTTGCGATTGTTCGGGGGTGGGATAGCGTGGATTACGTCGGTATTGCGGATAAGTGGGGTGGTGGTACCAGCGGTGATTGTGTACCCCAGAAATTCGATGGTCTGCCTAAAAAACTCGCATTTGGTGAGGTTGAGTTGCAAGTTCTCCGCGTCGCAGAACGCGAAAAACTTGCGCAGGTGTTCTTGGTGTTCCTCCAGTGTCTCCGAATATATGACAAAGTCGTCAAAATAGTGCGCCACACAATCAAGTCCGTGCCCCTGCAGGACCTGATTGATTGCCCTTTCATAGATCTGTGGACTGGTCTTAAGTCCGAAAGGCAATCGGGTGGGCTGATACAACCCGTCTATCGTGGCGAAGGCCAACAGTGGTCGAGAATCAGGGTGTATCGGCACTTGCCAATATGCGGAGGAGACGTCGGCAGTCGAGAAATACTTGGCCCGCGCGAGACGGTCCAGTATATCTTCGATCCTCGGGAGTGGATGGACATCGGAGCTTATGACCTCGTTCACCTTCCTATAGTCGATACAAAACCTTTTGGTCTTGTCTCGCTTGGTCACTAGGGTGACCGGGCTAGAGAAAGGGGAGTAGGACGGCTCAATGATGTCATTATCCAACATCTGTCGGATCTGACTGCGTATTTCCCGTTGGTCGCATATCGGTACCCTATATGGGCGGATGGTGACGACTTTGTCGGAGTTGGTGGCGATTCTTACTGGGGGAACCTTTAGGCATGGGACCGCGAATTTGTTCCGGGAGAACACGTGTTGGTATTGGCGCAATAGCGCCGGGAATTGAGGTGGATACGGTGGCTGCGGTTGATTGTCTATGGGGATCCCTGGGAGGTGTTCTGGTGATGATGGGTGGTGTGTGTGGTACATGGAATGGTGTGTGGAATGGGGATGTTTGGGTGTATGGTGAAGGTGGTCCGTTTGGACCTTGGTGGGGTGTGAGAGGTTGGCATTGGGTGGTTGTTCTGGTACCTTGACCCTATAATAAGAGCAGTTGGCTCTAAAAAAGTTCTTTGATTGGACATGGTGCGGTGGTTGGGTGAGTCCCTGGGTTGTGGACGTGTTGTCCGAAAAATGCGCATATTGGGTATTGTTGGCGGAAGGCGGAAAAATAGTGTGGGCCTTGCATAGGTCCGCCTGGCATTCCCAATATGTGCACCTTTCGGGCAACACAGCAAAGTGGTAGGTCAGGGGCGACAAAGGTGCGTCGAGTTGGTACATAGTGCCATGTGCAAAATCGATTTTTAATTTGAATTTACGGAGGGTATTAATACCAAGTATTCCAAATGGTAGAGGGGCGTCCACCACGTGGAATACTTCGTTTTGGGTTATGGCATGAATGGATAGGGGGAAGGTAATCTGGCCTATTGTTGGCACGTGGCCATCTATTGTCTGTAAATTTATTATTTTTTTAGTTATTAAATTTAGGTCAGGGAAATTATTCTTTAAATTTTTATATATGGCACATGACACTAGGTTAACGGACGCACCCGTGTCTATCAGGAATGGTAGGGACAGTCCATGGGAGATTGGCAGTCTAATTGTCAGATTGACGAAAGGCCTGGTCAGTAGGCCTACCTGCTGGCTGCTGGTCTGGGGCTCCCTTGGTTATCCCAGTGGCTTGTGCGCGTGACGCTGGGTGATGGGGCTGGGCTCGCGGCCGTTGTTCCGCTAGTTGCGCGGAGCGCGCTGCTCGTGCGTCTCCGGAGGCACGGGGCAACTGCGGGGCTTGTCTGAGACGACACTCAGAGTGCCAGTGTAGTCCACCACAAAAACGGCAGTCTGTTGGCGGGGTCGACCTGGTTGGCACTGTTCTTGGACTAGGTCGCACCGGTGCGTAGGGGCCCAGTAGGGGTGGTGCGTGCTCGTCTGGGTGCCTTGGAGATGGTGCGCCGCTGCCGCGGATCCGCTGCACCAGCCGGAACCATGCACCTAGGTTCTCTGGCGGCACAATGCGGACGAGGCGCTGGTCGGAGGGTGGCAGCCCCTCGGTGAGCGTCTCCAAGATGACCTCTTGTGGGAGGCCCAGTTGTAGACCCAGCGCGGTCTTATTCCGATAGTATTCTTCCAGGTTGGGCTGTCCGGCCAGCTTCATGGAGAAGTATTGGGCATACGTGGCCTCATTGGTCTCCGGATAGAGATCCAGGAAGGTCTGTCTCACCTGGATGTAATGTTGGGTCTCCATCCGAAGCCTCCTGAAGTGTTCTAGCGGTTTGTTGTTCAGGTAACGGGGTAGGCGGAGCACTTTTTCCGTGTTGGTGAGACCATCCCAGTCTGTTTTCTGGTCATATGTCCGAAAGAACTGGGCGGCTGGGTAGGTCCCGTCGAAGCTCTGGACTTCTATCTCCGTCCGATGGGTCACGCGGTCGCTGGTGGTCTGAAGGGCAGATAAACACGCCGCGAGGCGTGCCAAGACGGCCGGCAACTCTGCCGACGGAGGGGGTGGTTCTATTTTGGGAGTACTTACGGCGGGGTTGTTTTCTCCCTCTGCGGTGTCTTCCTCCGCGTTTTGCGTTTCGTTTTTCTCGTCCATCCTGTCGACTCTCTATAATATAAAAAAAAATGCTTGTCGACTTCACTGTGATAAAGTGCTTTGTCCTGAGAATCCTCGGGAGTGGATGGGGTTTTGTATGTTTGGGCAGTCGTTATCGATGGCGGTGGATGAAAAATCGGCACACTATATCGATTAATGAATCACAAAACACCTCGGAATATTAATCATTGGCGGCTCGGGAGAGGAGATGGAAGGATTTTCGCGATTAAATCGGATTGAGATGACTCACATCTTGGACCTCGAGGCACTACTTTTAGAAGATGCACACACACGTCTTGACACACACGTTACACCGACCGAACTGCGGTTGCCCCACCCCCCGGCTTGGGTCATGTGGGACCCTGCTTGACCTTTGATTGGTCCCTGTCTCTGTCGGCCATGATGGTGAATTTGGTCGGGAAGGAGCTTTGCCTAACATCCCAATCTCTCAGGACATTCAACTCTGGAATATGAGGGCCTCTTTGTTCTAAGTGACCTAGATACACGACTTGGATCTGTCGTTCTTTTCTCTTCTACTTCTTCCATCTCCACGTCCTTTGACTGCCATCTTTATTTGAATCCATACAGAATACATTATATCCAACATGGTACATAATTATTTATTAGACAATATTCTTTATAATATTACCTATATATTGCCCCCTGTTGATTTTACCAGCATTGGACCGCAAATATCTGTGTGGATAAGCTCCAAGGTCCGTTTTGATCCAATATTGCCTAGGTTTTTATGTGACGCTTTAGTTGATTTGGCGATACAACAATCGTCGCATAGGCCTTTATCTCTAGAGGGAATTTCTAAGCCTATTACCAGCTCCTCCCGCGCCATCTTTTCAATGGCGTTACTGTCAATATGGCATAACCTTTGATGCCACGTTCTCAAGGAATTGTTCTGAAAATGGTCCCTTCCACTATTAAATGCTGTTTTACTGGATGTATAATTTTCTTACAACATAAACCTTAGATTATTAAAACATTGGATCAGTAAACATGAGGGCAACCACTTCGCTTAATTACATTACTTTATTTTGCATATATATTTTTTGTAAACAAAAAAGGTGATGATGATAAATTCAATGAATATTTACACAATCATAGAAAAATTATATTAAACCTTTATATAAACATAAATATTCTAACTAAATTAAACATTCTCCCGCCACCAACTTGATGGGGGACTATCAAAAAACATTATATAGGTAACAAACATAATTTTACAATAGGTCTTCTGTAAGTCCCATTAGCAGTCTTTACTTCTACCACTCTGATTCTAGCGTCATCTCCTGGAAACACCTTTGAAATTCTTCCAATCTTCCATGCTAGTGGAGGTTGTTGTTCATTATCAACACCAGGGATCTTTCCTTAATGTTGGGTTGGGGCTTACACCATTTGGATCTTTGTTGAAGTTGTGACACATATTCTTGGGACCATCTTGTCCAAAAATGATTCATTGAATTTTTGAATTAATTGCCATCTATTTGGCAAACTCATTGCTATGATGTCATCTTCATCGGGAAGCGCTGTTAAAGAATCACCAATTAAGAAGTGACCAGGAGTCAATGCCTGTAGATCTTCAGGGTCCTCAGAAAGAGGACAAAGAGGTCGCGAATTCGGGCAAGCTTCAATTTGTGCTAACAATGTTGTTAGTTCTTCAAAATTTAGCAAAGCACTGCCCATTGTTCTTCTAAGATGATATTTCATGGACTTAACTCCGGCTTCCCAAAGTCCACCAAAATGTGGAGCTGATGGTGGAATAAATTTCCACTGAATTCCCTCTGAATTCGTAAAAACTTTACTGACATTGTGACATAGTTTCCCAATAATCTTATGCGCACCAACAAAATTAGTGGCGTTGTCACTATGAATTGTTGCTGGTTTACCTCTTCGAGCAATGAACCTTCTTATTGTGGATATGAGAGCATCTGTGGTCAGACTACTGATTAATTCTAGATGAATGGCCCGAGTGCTGAAACATATGAACAAGGCAACGTAAGCATTCATGGTTGAAGTTGTACGTCCCATGTTCCGTTTAATCAGAAAAGGTCCTGCAAAATCTATTCCAGTTACCAAAAAACGGCCTTGATCTGTTGATCCTTGCAAAGGTAGATTTCCCATTAATTGAAAAGGAGCTTCTTTTTTTTTACGAAATCTAGCGCATTTCATGCATGTTCTTAAAATTTTCCGTACAACATTTCTTCCAGAAGGTATCCAGAATATATTTCTTATTGCTGCAAGCGTAGCTTGAGTTGATGAGTGAAGATTATGGACATGAACATTGTTTACAATAAGAGTGGTAAGATGATGTGATCTTGGAAGTAAAACTTGATTAATCCGATCACCATAAACATTTACATTTTTTAATCGTCCGCCAACTCTAATGATTCCCCTTGAATCCAAAAAGGGACATAGATTGTATATTCTACTCTTATTCGGGATTGGCTTGTTGCTCAACAGGCAATGCTTTTCTTTGGAAAATTCAATAGATTGAACACACTTAACAACTGTCAACAGGGCATCATTCAACTCTCTTAATGTTAAGGGCTCCTGTTCCTTGAATGTGAAGGCATTCGACTGTTGTTGACAAATCTTAAGCACCAAGCTATGATACATTTCAGTTTGGTTAATGATGAGCAGTTTATCACAATGGATGGAATTTCACACTCAATTGTACCAAAATACGTCTTGATTTTTTCTTCTTCTTTAAATTCTTCCTTGGAGCTATTAATGAATTTCTCCATTTCAAGGGCAGGTTCAATTAGCCATAGTGGCCCATTCCACCATAGTGGATGTTCTACTAAGTCGGATGGAAATATTCCTCGTGATGCACAGTCTTCTGGATTCTGCCTTCCATCAACATGGCACCAAACCCCGGAGACAAGCCGGTGTATCTCAGCAACTCTATTTGCCACAAATGTCTTCCATCGGCACGGCTCGGAATTAATCCAGCATAAGGCTATAGTAGAATCAGACCATAAATATATTTCATTGATGGTAAGAGGAAGGTTTTCATATACAGTTTCCACTAATCTTGCCAAAAGTAGAGCAGAACATAATTCTAACTTTGGAAGTGAAACCACCTTCATAGGTGCGACTCTTGTTTTTGCCACTAAGAGAAATGTCTTAGTGCTTGTGTTCGAGAGGATCACCTTTAGATACAGAGATGCAGCATATACATGTGTATGCCTTCTGTGATGCATCACAAAATCCATGAGATTCTACCTTCATAAAATTACCTGGTACCACGCATCTTGGGATCTGAATGTGCTCTAGCTATGGAAGATCCTGGTTTATCAAAGTCAGCTTCCTTCTTAGTTCCTCTAGAATTGGGTCATCCCATTCCAAACCAGTCTTCCAAAGTTCTTGCAAAATCAGTTTAATTATGGTCGTAAATGGTGAGATCCAACCCAGTGGATCAAATATTTTAGCAACCTGTGATAGTATTCCTCGTTTTGTCATAGAGTTCAGTGGCAGAGCTATTCCCTTAAATGTGAAACCATCAGTTCTTGGTTGCCATTGAAGGCCTAAAACGTTGACAAATTCCTTGGATTCCTTAAACCCAATATTTGTGTTGGTGGATCTTAAATGATTTGGTAAAAGTGACAGAACATCAGGAACATTGGAGGTCCACTTACGAAGTTCGAAGCCTCCTGCACTTAGTAAACCATAGAGTTCTTGCACCAAATTCTTGCCTTCATCTACTGAAAAAGTTCCAGTTACTAGATCATCAACATAAAAATCTGTCAATGCTATTTTGCTAGCCTTTGGAAACTTACTATGCTCATCCAAAGCCAACTGTTTGATGATACGAGTGGCCAAAAATGGTGCACAACTAGTCCCATAAGTGACAGTTTCTAGCCGACAGTCCTTTATTTTATCATGAGGATCATTCCGCCATACAATTCTTTGGAATTCCGAGTCTTCTTGTGATATTCTAATTTACCTATACATCTTGGCGATATCAGCATTTATAGCAACAGTATGAATTCTGAATCTCAGAATGATGTGAAACAAATCTTGTTGGATTTTGAGCCCTGGAATTAAAGCATCATTCTAGGACAAACCTGAATCAGTCTTTGCTGATGCGTCAAATACTACTCGCAATTTGGTGGTGCAATTTTTTTCCTTTATTACAGGATGATGAGGCAGATAGTACCTTCCCTTAATGATATCTTCTTTTAGTACTAAGCTCATATGTCCCAATTCAAGATATTCCTTAATGAAGCTTCTATATTGGTCATAAACTTCAGGTCGTGGAATCAAAGATCTTTCCAAAGAACAAAGTCTTTTGATCGCATTGGATCTTGAATCTCCTAATTGGCATTCATTCCGAAATGGCAGTTGTACAACATATCTGCCTGTGGAATACCTTCCATGTGTTTCCACAAAATGGATTTCACTTTCATTTTCATCCTTAGATATAGAAGTCACATCAGGAATGGATTCCAATTTCCAAAATTTTTCGACTATATTTTGGGTTTTCAGGCATGCATGATGTGACTGAATGATATTTCTTCTAGCGTCTGGTGGCGGAAAAACCGAGGAGAGTATACCAGGCGAGGAGATTTAAGAAAGCCGTGGTGCTGCGTGGAACGGCCAACCCATTTCTGCGCATATGCACATGCACTACGCGGTCGCATGCTAGAGCACCTCCTCCCCCGCGGGGCCGCCGTTCACATCTCACGGTATCTCTGGCGCTGGACGCCTGTCGTCGACGTGCCCTCCACCAAGCAGGCCATTATCATCCCTCCATCTCTGCTCCTTTGCGGGCCATGCGGCGGACATCTCTCTGCCGCTGACCCTGCACCCCCTACCTCATCTGGGGCACAAGGCGTCGAGCAAGCTCGTCTGCATCTCCTGCGTCTCCAGCGACCTGTCGCTGGCCCACGGCTACTGGTCCGGCAACGCGGTCTGCCTTTTCATCCGATTTCTCCATTATAGTGTGGCCGCCGGAACTGCAGTCCTGGATCTTCGCGGTGGACCTCAAGTTTCACGCCATCAACATCCAATCAGCGGCGAAGCACGCGACCTATGTTTTCTTCGTTGATCGCAAAATGCGTGGTGTCACTAGAGATCCGCCGGGTCTCTGCAGCGGTGGCAGATGCGCCATGTACACAGTATACATAGTATATATAATAGAACCTCCCTTCAGCGGACACCTCTCCACAAAGGACAGTTTTCATTTCCAAAATTACCATTTTTACAATTTATCAACTATCCCTAAAGGACACTTTGGCTTTGCAATTAGGTGTCCTTCACAGGGAAGTTTTACTGTATATCTAATTATTTGTAATATAATCATCATAATTGGTAATTACTCATCATCATTCCATAAGTAGGTGGAGTTGGCTTCAGCTGCCTCCACAAAGCTCACCCACAGTACCTAATAGAAAGCTGGTGGGCAATGGTGAAGCTGCCTCGGCAAGAACGAAGCGGACTTCGAAAATTCTTCATTGTCAAACCAGCCCATCTCTTCACCTTCTTTTACTACTTAATTTTTATGTATATAATTTATAATATTATAATAAATTTCCTTTTTTTTAAATAAATAATCAGCTATTTTTTTGTTTCAATATTTTCATATAATATTTGTTAATTAAAATATTTTGAATAATAACTTTTAATTATATATTTTTAATTTTCTATTTTTTTTTAATTTTAAAATTTGGAATATTATAGAATTTTTTTTTTTTTTTTACTCTGTTAAAAAAATTTTGGCGCAATATTTGAGGAAGGCGATAAGAAAAATAAGGAAGAAGGAGAATATAGGCTAGGCAGCGATAGCGGTGGAGAGTTCAAACAGAGCTCCTGAGAAGTTAGTCCAAAAATGTAGTCTTTCTAAATTTAGTGGAAGAAATTTTCTAGCCATCCAACTGAAGCACCAAATAAGATAAGTAACTTTTCATAATTTTTTTTTGACAGGTTAAATTTATGCATATTTTCACAATTTATTCTTATTGCCCCCGTTTTATTTATTTATTTTTCTTTCTTTCTTACCTGTCTGTGGCCATTTCAATAGATAAATAAATATAATAATTTGTTCTGAATCTCAACTTTGACTCTGAGTCATTAATTTAGCTTAGAGTCAATTTTTTTTTTTTAACTCCAGTGCGCGCAGGATATTTTACAAGTTGTATTTGTAATTTCAGAGGAAAGATTCCTGTCTTTTCAAATAGAGCGGACTGTGAACTTTGACATGTATTGACAAGATATCAATAAAATATGATAATTTTAAATTGTTCCTCAAAATATATAAATATTTAAATTTTGGAACTATATGGAAAAAGGATCTCGCGAACCAACTTGAAGTGGTAGCGAAAAACGCCTGCGTTACAACGACCTTTCTCAATAGGCCTGGAATTCAGCCATTGAAAACAAATTTTCTGAAAATAATTAGGAAAATGGCGGGCCATGCTAAATCAAGTGGCTTACCTGCCCGTACAGTTTTAACCGTTCTTATCCATTCTCCAATGGGCTTACAAATATAAGATCAAACATGCAAAAGAACATAAAATTACCACCATCCAAACATTTTCTCCAAACCCAAGACTTTAAGGCCTAACCACCACAAAGAAAAAAGAACAACTCAGCCAACGTTTAAAAATTCAACAACTCTCTATGAGCCACACGTCATTATTATAGCTGATAATCCAACACATAGCGCATTCTGCCCGATCGCTGCTGTTGGTGTCCCGAGAATGAAAGCGCGTGAGCATAGCTAGAGCAAGACATTTGAAGAATTACTAATGAGTTATCTGGATTTTGATAGGTGTATCGACCATTTGCTATTAAATCCTCATTGGTTATACCTGTACTTAATCATTAATAAAAACACAGCCACATCAACCAATGATGTATTTAACTCCCAACGTTTCAATGACCTGTTGTCACTCTCCTCAGGGGAATGATTATTTTGAATCCTAGTTCAACCATCATCTTCTGAACGCGGCTTTGAAAGCGCACGCAAAGGACGTCCAATTAGGTCCTAGACGTTATTTATAGGAGACGTTATTTAGAAGAGACTGGTGGTCATAGAAGCACCGAGGTTTCATGAAAGGCATGTTGGCTGAGGCGTGCTGTGTGAGGTCGGGCTTTATCCTTCTGGAAAATGGCATCTGGTCCTCCTAAATTAAGGGGAACATCACCATCTGCAGTACGTCATCCACGTATCGTTGGGCTGTCATAGTGCCCTCAATACGAATCAGAGGTGATCTGCTATCATAGGCGATGGCTCCTCAAATATAATGTCGCGTAGTCGTGAGGTGTGGCCGGATTGGCCTTGTCACCAAGGCAGCGCCAAAATTTTAATAGGTGACTGTTATTGCTGAAACATAAGAGGGATTCATCTGGGAACAGTACCCTGAGCCATTCCGCTGTCCAGGTGGTTCTATCCCGACAAATTTGAGAAAGCAGTCTTCTTAACGAGCGCCATGAGTATAGGCCGCCGGTGACAAATTGCGTATAATGGTTCTGGTCAATATGGGAGAATCAAGAGTGTCCTACACATCCTGAAAAAGGGTGACAGAAGTGGGCAGTGGCGCCGCCAACGCCATCTAGCGGATGCGTCAGTAAACGCGTGCTGACGTCACTCTGGCCGCACAACACCCTTCAATCGTGCTACATTTCCTTCTTCCAACCATCTTCGCCATAGCCGATGTACTGAGGACTTGTCGAGGTGTCTGTCCATTGGGATTTGACGTATGGACAACCGGCCCTTCTGAGTACAATCACCTCCCGTGAAATCGTCTGTTTGCGGGAACTGCCTCGGCTGGCGGTGGCCTGACATTCTCTGCTGCTAAACGTTTTCTCTATATAAAAATATTTTTTTTTCAAATTCTTTCCTGTCAAACAGAGAGGGGACGCAAGGGCATTGCTGCCTATATCGTCCCTGGCTATGTGAGCCGAATTTTCTAATCTGTCAAACAGAGAGGTGAAAAATTGGCAAATTTTCAAGTTCACATTCTCTTATGTTTCAATCTACACACAAGGAATTATTTACATAACTCGGTGAGCTAACTTTACCCTGAAATTTCCATATTCTTCATCTCAGTAATTCTTAGTGTTGCAAATTCAGTCTAACGCAGTATACATACATTACTGATAAAACATTTTCCTATAGTACTCCATGTTTTCGAACCTATTGAGATTGCAATTCAGATTTCAATGCTTATACCCCCCAGAAATCTTACACATGGTTTCAAATGGGATTAACTCAATCTCATATGCTCAATTGTAATTGTCATAAAACAGAAAAATATGTCTATTATGATACTTGTGACTTCCTTCAAGTAATTAACAAGGAAATATATAAAACTATACGTTCTCTATGATCATCACACAATCGCGGCTATATTTATATATTCTAATATAGTCACAAGGAGAAATAGAGAAGACAAACGTGATGATGACAAAAGGATATTTATTCTTTGATGAAAACAATTCAACATTTTTTAAAATATAAAATAGAAGAGAAGCAAGGAACGAAATTTACTGAGTAACAAATAATAAGAATTATTATCCATAGATAAAATAATAAATATTATTCCACAATATAAATACCTATATTGGACAGAATTCTGATAATATAAATGGGGGGGGGGGGGGATTGTGTCTCAGATAGTAAGTCTTTCCAATTATAAAACACAATCTGTAATATTGCCACGTGTAAAATTAGGGAAGACCAACTTCGGGATGAGACAACAATTTATTTCACGCAAGAACAAACTATGAGTGATAAACAAAATATAAGCAAAAGAGGGAAGTGTACAGAGTATAGAAAAATATAAACATAAAAAATAATACTCTGCTAATAAAATGCTAATTATGGGAGCTGTGACCCACAGCTAGCAATTATTGTAGTTACTGACATGGATTTGACGTGCTTCTGCCAAGGATTCCATCGAAGTCTTGGAACTTTGTCCCTAGTATCTTTGCGTCCTTTTTCTTGCGGCGTGAAGAGCGGCTTTGTCGTCGTATCGTCTATAGGGACATCGTCATCTTGGTGGGAAGTATTGGCTTTGACACGTCGGTGGAATCCTGGAGCCAGTATCTGAAAATGTAGATCACAGCACCCATGGCCTCTAGGTCTTTTCGGCGATCTTCAGTTTGTCTTCCCTAATTTACCAGCATCTCCACCAAAATGCCACGTGTAAAATTAGGGAAGACCAACTTCGGGATGAGACAACAATTTATTTCAGGCAAGAACAAATTATGAGTGATAAACAAAAGATAAGCAAAAGAGATAAGTGTACATAGTATAGCAAAATATAAACATAAAAATAATACTCTGCTAATAAAATAATAAATGCTTTGTTACAATATTTAATTAAAAAGGCATATATTGGATCAAAATATCATTTACAGTGGACCCTCGGTTTACGAGCACCTTGGAGTACGAGCTTTTCGCAGTACGAGCAAAATTTTTTGAAAAATTTTACCTCGGATTACGAGTGAAATTTCGCATTACGAGCAACTCGTGATGGTTGCCCGTAATCGTGATGGATGAAAATTCACTGGGATCCCTCCCTTCAGATCAGATTCGGGAAATATGTAAAATGTGGGAAACTGTGCAATTGTTCGTAGCAAGAAGAATTGCCCGAGTTTCAATTATTAAAAATAAGAAATTAGTTTCGCACTACGAGCGTTTTGGAGTACGAGCATGGCTCTGGAACGGATTATGCTCGCAAACCGAGGGTCCACTGTATTTTACCAATATTTCAATATTTGATCCAATATATGTGTAAATATGTGAAATAGTTATAAAGTAGAAACCTGTAAATATAGTTAAGGACTTGCATTGTAATTAAGAAAAAGCTTCTCTCGCTGGCGGGCGGTCGCGTGAAACTGCTCTCGCCGGCAGGCATGCACGCGCACAGGGAAGTCACGTGCTCGCCGGCAGCCAACGGGAGCGCGCCGGCAGTCGCCTGTTTTTTGTTGTAAAACGTTCTTTGAAAATAAACGCGCGGTAAACAACGGTCTTCGTTTGTTTTTAATTTTAGCTTTCGAGGCGTAAAAGGAAGTGACCCTACGCTCGCAAACCTACATCACTGGTCCCTCGAGCCGGATGACACTTTGGTCACCGGTTAATTTAAAATTTAAATTATTGGGAGGTATTCGAGTTGATCGTTTGGACACGCTCCTTGACGGACGTCCAGGCTTACTGATTTTGAAAAGAATAACTGAACTTTGAAAAGACCAATTATGGAAAACAACGGAATTCCCAAGATTGGTGCTGCTAGAAGTCGCCATGAACCATCCCGCCTGGAATACAAGAAGCTAGGAAGTCCATCTAGTACTGGAGCAAAAGCAAAGACGTACTTAGGAGAGCTCGCATTCCTCAATGATGAGATGGAGGTTGACCCAGCAGCGTCAACAAAGAAAAAGACGCCTTCAAGAAAGGCAAGTTCTTTCAAAAGCAGAAGTTCAACTAAGTCCGTGGTGCTGATGAAGAAGGCTGAAGTTGATGCCGATCGTGAGATTCTGAATAAGATGAAGAAAAAGGATCAACATGAAATAAAGATGGGCGAGACTCAGATGAACCTTGATAGGTCAAAGCGGGAGCTCGCCAGACTCAAAGAACGTGAAGACCTTACCCCAGAACTCCTACACCAAAAGGAAGAGATAGAAGTGATGATCCTAGAAACCGAGCTGAAAATGAGGCAAGAGATCAGGGCCACTGAAACACTGGAATTTGAGCTCGCCCTTCTCAAAAATGAAAAGGATTCAAAGCTTCTAGCTATCCAAGAAGGCTCTGATCAAGACTTGTCTTCAGAGGAGGAAGCCGTGGATGGATCACTGCAAGCAGGATTACGAGCTCAGGAGTGGGTTAGCAATTCACCTCCCCCCGTTCCAACTGACCCACGGGCACCAGCTACAGACAGCGTCGATAAGCTTGTGGACGTATTTACGAAGGTGCTTCAACAGCAACAGAAGGTGATTGTGAAATCAACAATGGGAGACACGACTTTACCGCATTTTGACAGAGCGATAGAAAGGTGGATTGAGTTCAAGGAAGAACTCAATAGAACCACTAGCGAGTACCACATCAGTGACTCCCAAAATCTTATTCGACTTCATTAGGCTCTCTCGGGGAAGGCCTACGATCATGTCAAGCATTTAATCCCCTACGTGGCTAATGTTAAACTAATTATGGAGGCGTTGGAACAACGGTTTGGACAGCTCAGGTTTATCATCAAGAACCTTCTCAGGACTGCACAAGACTGCCCTCAGCTTTCAGTACAAAAGCCTGACACTATTCTAGGTCTAAACATTAGTGTCAAAGGATTAATCTCAAGCTGCATGACGCTCGCACAGCCACAATACCTGGACAGCATCGAGCTCCTGGACACCTTAACGAGGAAGCTTTCTGCGGAAATGAAAGAGCAATGGTATGCCTGGATTTTAACATCGAATAGGCAGGAAACGTTATTTGAATTCTCCAAATGGTTAGACTTCAAAGCAAAACTTGCAATCAGATGGGTAGAGTCAGAGACCATGAAGGCAGCTTCCGAAGAGAAGAAATATCGCCCCAAGCAGGGGCCGGGCGTTGTTAACGTCGCTGCTGGTGAAGGTACAGAAAAGAATAAGCATTACTCCTGTCCAGCATGCTCAGATCGACACACATTAAGCAAGTGCGACAGGTGGAAAGACCTAGATTTGAATCAAAAGTGGAAGATCATCAAGTGTACGCGACCATCGTTGTGCACTTCATGTCTGCGCCAGGAACGCCATCGATCATGGCAGTGTCTCAAAAAAGAGATCTGTGACATTAACGGATGTGAGAAGATACATCACCGTTCGCTTCACAACTACTCCGCCCCACAGGGAGAAAATTCAAGTCAGAAGACTTCACAACTCAGCTCAAGCCAGCAAGCTAATCCTACGAGCGGTTCAGTGAGCATTACTGTTGTTAACGGAGAAGCAGTAATAAAAGGATGCGATAGTCCACTGCCGATAATTCCAGTTGTCATTAAAGGTCCCGGTGGAAAACATAGGACTTACGCTTTACTGGACACCGGAGCCAGCCGAACCCTCATCTCAAAAGGTTTAGCAGACAGCGTTGGCCTGGAAAGGAAAAGTCATCACTATAGCTACGACACAGCCAGTGGAGAAACGGTAATGGAGCCGAACGCTGTGGTGGTCAACTGTGAGGTAGCTGGAACATTCCGTGGAGCTCCGTACCTCCCAATGCAAAACGCAGTTACTGTGAGTAGTCTAAAGATGAGACCTTACTCGATTTCAATCGGGAAAATTCGTCATAAATGGCCACATCTAAACAAGGTCAAAGCCCGAGACCTAAAGAACGTTGTTCCTGAGCTGATTATCGGAATAAACAATCTGAGGCTAATCCTCACCGCGAGCTTGCCTTGGGTCCTCCCGACGCTCCAATAGGATGGAGAACACCGCTGGGATGGACTGTTGAAGGAAATTTTGATGACCTAATGGAGACACAGGGATGCGTCAACTACACAGTTTCGGAACCAGTCAGTGATAATGATCTCCATGAATTGGTCAAGTCATCATTTTCCACTGAGAACTTTGGAGTCATCCCGAAAACCAGGTGGCAGGGCATGAATCAAGTTGAAGGACGTGCGTACGACATCCTGCAGAAGACCACCAAGAGGACCGGAGTATGTTGGGAGACCGGTCGACTTTGGCGTGACGCAGAGGGTACGCTACCCGAGAGCTATCAAATGGCTCTTGGAAGGCTTCGCCATACGGAAAGAAAGCTTGCAAAAGATCCGTTACTTCTAGCGGCGTACAGGGTGCGGTAGATAAGTAATGAGACTCAGTCTAGAAAACCAAATTTATTGATCCGATTTGTACAAAACGTTAATATTCTTCAAAGAACTCGCCTTGGGCGTCGACACAACGTTGCCAGCGCGTTTTCCAAGCTTCATAGGCCCCACTGTAGTCCGTTGGAGTTATCCCAGTTAGTGCCTTCGTGACAGCACGTTGGATGTTCGGGATATCATCGAAACGATGACCCTTCAGGCATCTTTTACCTTCGGAAATAGGAAGAAATCAGGAGTACTCATGTCAGGGCTGTATGGTGGCTGTGGCAGAACTTCAACTCCAATTCGGGTCAAATAGGCGGTCACGAGGAACGCTGTGTGCGCCGGAGCGTTGTCGTGGTGGAGACGCCAGCGTTGAGCAAGGTTCTGTCGCTTCCCTTTGTGCAATCGCCGAAGGACTTCTTTGTAGAATTCGGCATTAACAGTTTTCCCCTGAGGGACAAACTCTTTGTGAATTAACCCCCGCTTGTCGAAAAACACAATCAGCATTGTCTTGACTCGGGACTTTGACATTCTTGCTTTCTTCGGCCGCGGGGATGCCGGTGTGTGCCACTCCGTGCTCTGGGCTTTCGTCTCCGGGTCGTATTGGAATGTCCACGATTCGTCGCCTGTTACTACGTTGTCTAAAAGTCTGGATTATTTTCCAATTCATTCAACATCTCACGGCAAACGTCCACTCGTCGTTGATTTTGTTCGGCGGTGAGCACTCGGGGAACCAATTTTGCGCAAACTTTCCTCATCATCAAATCTTGCGTAACAATTTGGTGAACCATAAATTTATTCACGGAGACCTCATCGGCGATCATTTTGAGACTTAAACGACGGTCGGAGTCCAGGAGTTCTTTCACTTTGGCCACCGTTTCATCCACACGACTCGTTGAAGGGCGTCCAGATCGTTCCATGTCTTCAACGGATTCCCTCCCGTTTTTAAACTCAATAAACCACCGGAACACTTGAGCTTTTGATAGGGCGCCCTCTTTATAGGCCTCCGTAATCATAGTAAAAGTTTCCGAAGCAGTTTTGCCCAAGCGAAAGCAAAATTTGATTGCATTCCGCTGTTCTATCGGGCACACAAACAACGTAATACGCGAAGCTCGAGCCTCACTGCGTCAGAGCTACGATGCGACTGCGAACAGGTTCTATTGTTAGCTCAGACCCCCCACCACGTGACCTGCAGGTGGAGAACGCACTGCGAGCGACTGGGGCGCCGTGCGGCGGCCAGTCTCATTACTTATCTACCGCACCCTGTATAAAGTGAAGTTTGATGAATATCTAGAGAAAGGGTACATTCGAAAGCTGGACAGCATTGAAGTCACTAAAGGAAGTGAGCGGACGTGGTACATTCCCCATTTTGGCGTCACCAACCCAAATAAGCCGGGAAAGCTACGCCTTGTCTTTGATGCTGCAGCAAGATCGAATAGCGTGTCTTTGAACGAAGCTCTTTCAAAAGGACCAGACTTAATTCGCCCACTCACATCAGTCCAGTGGAAATTTAGAGTTCACAATATCGCGCTAACTGGAGACATTACGGACATGTTTAATCGTGTTCGCGTCATCAAAGAAGACCAATGCAGTCAGCATTTTCTATGGAGAAACATGAATACGTCGATAGAACCGGATCATTACGAAATGCAAGTCTTGATCTTTGGGGCCATTTCCTCACCGTGTTCAGCAATCCTCGTGAAGAATGAAAACGCCATGCAGCATGAGCTGGTGAATCATGAATTGGCGCACACGATTGTGAACGACTTCTACGTTGATGACTACCTGACGGGTGCAGATTCAGAAGAGAAATGCATGGACTTGAGGAGGGAACTTTCTGATGTGAATGCAGCTGGAGGATTCCACTTATGCAAGTTTAACAGCAACTCCAGAGCATTCATTGAGTCAATCCCAGAAGAGCTTCGTGCAAAAGGGGTGAAATCTTTGAACGAGAAGTCCGTCATTACTGCGGGTAACGTGCTCGGTATGTGATGGGAACCAACGAAGGTAATATTTGCATTCAAATTCGGACTTAATAAGGTGCCCCCAGAGATCCTGGAAGGAGCGGTACCTACAAAACGTCAGGCATGCAGTCTCGTTATGAGTGTCTATGATCCCCTTGGCTTGGTCAACCATTTCAAAATAAAGGGAATCAACTGCGACTTCCAAAAGTAGACAGGGAGGTTTTTTGGAGCGACTCCAAGACGGTTCTGGCCTGGATCCGCTCTGAAGCAGGACGCTACAAGGAGTTTGTGGCTAACAGAGTCGGCGAGATCCAGGAAGCGACAAAAGGAACCGACAGGAGATGGGTTCCAACAAGCGAGAATCCTGCTGATATAGCGACCAGATTTGAAACAGAGATTTCATTTAAACCTACGGACATGTGGTACACTGGGCCAGAATTCCTTAAAAGCCCAGAAGAGGAGTGGCACAAGGAAGCAAAAGCCAAAGACTTAGGAATTATTTTAGCGACTCGGATGCTAAAGCTTGGGGACGATTCCAGAGTCAGCCCGTCTTCAGACGCAGAGTGCGGACGGAAATCAGGCAAGCTGATAAGGAAAATTAGTCAACGCCTGTTACCTGAGAAGAAGTTTGAAACATTTGCGGATATCGAACGTTGTGTCATGGTGGTTTGGAAAGCAGCCAAACTCTGGAGAGACAAGACGCAAAGGAAGAGGCCAAGACTCCACCGTCCTTTGACACGACTCTTAATCTTGAAGATTTCAGCTCCCTCAACCGGTTAGTCTGTCGAGCGGCGGCAGTTCAAAAGGCCGCCCGATTCTGGCACAAGAAGAACTTCCACAAAAGCGGTGAGTTGAATCCACCATGGAAAGCTGCCATGGAAAATAATAAAGTACGGCAGCACAGATTCACTGTCAGCCCCGAAGAATACAGGTCAGCAGTGACGACACTTGTGCAGTGGGTGCAGACTGAGTCATTTCCAAGAGAAATTGCAGAGCTTGCAAAGGGTAGAATAGTGAAGAAAGCGAAAATAGCACGACTTTCTCCATGCCTCATTAATGGGACTATTTGCCTCAAAAGTCGCATTCTCCAAGCCAATAAGGTTCCAGCAGAGCAGAAGACACCTGCAATTCTCCCTTCCGATCACCACGTCACGGAGTTACTCATTCAGGCCGAGCACGAGCGATGTGCCCACCAAGGTTCAAAAATATTGCTGAACAACCTCCGTGGGAGATTCTGGATCATCGATGGAAGGCAGACGGTTCTACGAACAATACGGAAGTGTCCTAGGTGCAAACTTTCTAGGGCTTCACCAGTGATTTCGGAGATGGGCCAACTCCCACACTACAGACTCGCCGCCTACCAGCGCCCATTCACGTTCACTGGGATTGACGCCTTTGGGCCATTTACTGTGACTGTTGGAAGGCAACATGAGAAGCGATGGGTTATCATTTTCACGTGCCTCGTCACTCGAGCCATCCATCTGGAAGTGGTGCACGCCTTGAGTACAGACGAATTCATGATGGGGCTTTCCCGGTTTATCGACACTAGCGGAAGGCCTGACACCATCTATAGCGACAACGGGACCAACTTCGTGGGAGCAAGTAAGGAGCTCAAGCTTGCGGCTAGTGAAATAGACTTTGAAGTGATGGCTGACAGTGGAAGGTTCGGCCCCGTCAAATGGAAATTTAACCCACCTGCGGCACCGCACTTTGGAGGAGCTTGGGATCGTCTCATCAAATCAGTGAAGAAATGTCTGCGCGCGACGCTTAATGAGGTAAATCAAAAATATACAACTTTACTCACAGCCCTCAAGTCAGCGGAGAACATCATTAACAGCCGTCCATTAACCTACATCTCAAGTGATCCTACCGAAGAAGACTCACTCACTCCGAATCATTTTCTTTGTGGGGCTAACGATGTTGGTCCCTCAATTCCAAGGTTAATCGAGGCAAACAATCGCGACTTGAGAGAGCAATGGAAAAGAGCACAGCAGTTGACTAACGAGTTCTGGATCAAATGGACTAGGGATTACATTCCCAAAGCTCATGACAAGAAGCAAATGGCATCACCAGACGGAGCCGATAAGGACTGGAGATCTAGTTTTTCTCGTAGATGAGCTACATCCCAGGAACATGTGGAAGCGCGGTTTCGTCTCCGATGTACACATTGCACCTGACGGCCAATTACGCGTCGCTACGATCACTACCAAGCAGAACGGGGAAAGCGGTGATCTACAAGCGACCAGTGAAAATGATCTGCCCCCTTGGATTAAGAATGGAACTTGGCGAAAGGAGAGGCAGATTCATGAAGACCAGCTCCATAAATCGGGGGCCGGAATGTAAATATGTGAAATAGTTATAAAGTAGAAACCTGTAAATATAGTTAAGGACTTGCATTGTAATTAAGAAAAAGCTTCTCTCGCTGGCGGGCGGTCGCGTGAAACTGCTCTCGCCGGCAGGCATGCGCGCGCACAGGGAAGTCACGTGCTCGCCGGCAGCCAACGGGCGCGCGCCGGCAGTCGCCTGCTTTTTGTTCTAAAACGTTCTTTGAAAAAAAACGCGCGGTAAACAAAGGTCTTCGTTTGTTTTTAATTTTAGCTTTCGAGGCGTAAAAGGAAGTGACCCTACGCTCGCAAACCTACAATATGCCTTTTTAATTAAAGATTTATTTATGGATTGCTCTATTTTCAAAACAATCTGTAATATATTGTTTCTTTTAATGGTGTAAACTGATGAGAGCTGTCAACTAGATCCGTTTTTCACTTTATGAAAATAGTAATTTCTAAAAGAAACTATTTGGTGGGAATTCATTTATATTTATCTAAAGAGACAAAGGTCGCCTCTCCCGTCAAAACAGACGTCTAAAACCAGACGCCATCTATTGACCGTCGCCGCAACTAGCGGCCTCGGGTCGGTGACAAAGCCACAACACCAGCTTTGGCAAACTGAAAAGCGTCCACCTAGAGACCATGGTTTCGGGCTAATGGCCCTCGTCAGTCTAGGGCGGACTTTATTCCATGAGATCCACACGGGATCTAATGGAATCTTTACAATCTGTCAAAGAGGTGTTTAGCTGGCAAAGTGGCTGGGCCATACACCAGCTGTTGTGACTTTGTCACCGACCCGAGGCCACTAGTTGCGGCGACGGTCAATAGATGGCGTCTGGTTTTAGACGTCTGTTTTTACGGGAGAGGCGACCTTTGTCTCTTTAGATAAATTTCCTCCCGGCAAAATTTCCATCTACATTTTAGCATTGATATGGCCCAGCCACTTTGCCAGATAAACACCTCTTTGGCAGATTGTAAAGATTTCATTAGATCCCGTGTGGATCTCATGGAATAAAGTCCGCCCTAGACTGACGAGGGCCATTAGCCCGAAACCATGGTCTCTAGGTGGACGCTTTTCAGTTTGCCAAAGCTGGTGTTGTGGCTTTGTCACCGACCCGAGGCCGCTAGTTGCGGCGACTGTCAATAGATGGCGTCTGGTTTTAGACGTCTGTTTTGACGGGAGAGGCGACCTTTGTCTCTTTCGATCAATTTCCTCCCAGCAAAATTTCCATCTATATTTATATTTATCTATAGAGGATCTTTTAAATTAAAAAAAATTGAGTTGGTAACAATGAAGCGAATTTTGTTTCAAAGAAGATTTTTTTTCCTAAATCCACGAAATATATATGATCTACTAAACAGTTAAATTTTATTTTCTAAAAATTCTTTAAAATTATGTAATATCGATAAGTATTAAATGAATCAAATAATTTGCGATTCTTTGTTTTATCAATAAGAAATAAAATAAGAAATGATGATTTATATCACAAAATGTTGAAACATTTGGTAGAAAGTTTGTATAATTATTTCTGAAATTATTTTTATAAATATTTAACCAAATAAATAATTCAAGTCTCAAGAAACATAATCTTTAACAAAATTGATTTTTTAAAAATTAATTACCCGACATATTTCAAAAATTATTAATGCAGAAGATAAACAAGGATATACAGTATATAAAGAATATGCCTTCGAAATGTAGAAATGGCAGGAAGACATAAAATAAGAACATGGGGAGAAATAAAATAAATTACGATATCCCTCCCAAACGAATTGATAACAACTAGAAAATGTTGATTTGGATTTTGTTAAAGAATAAAAAATAATCAAATAAATATTTGAATCGCATACGAAATCACTATCAAATATGTTGAAGAATTCAGGTAAGAATTTATATGTTCACAATGACATTATCGCACTTCTGAAGACATTTCAGATAAACCACAAGAATCTTTAATCTCAGATGGTGTTGCTTCTATACTGATGGTGGCCAAAACTCACTTGTCACTTGATTGACATTTCCAACTGGTGTTGATTCTTTCTTATAAAGTTCCTATACAACAGCAGACACCCACCTATATATGGGATGGTATCACGTGATGTGTGATCTGTACCACACAAACTGCATTTTAAAAATAAATACCTTAGAAATAATTAGAAATTAAAGGATCCATTTATAACCCTAAGAAAATTATAGATCAAAAGTATATATGCAGTACATTTTAAAATGTAATATAATAACACTGTTAGTATAGTTCACATATATTCTAATTAGTTAGAGCCAATAGTTTAAGATCATACCCTCCTATTAAAATATACACCGCTCCTATTTGCTACCCCCCCCCCCCATATTTTGTATGATATGCTATATCTTTAGTAATATAATCTGTATCATCCTAATTTGTATTCCAACTCAAAATAATGACGTCCAAATAAAAACAGCAAATGAGTAGGTTGGAGACAGCTATGAAGAAAAGATTCAGAGGACATAGCCGACGCCCAGGAAGGGGCTCCCCTTCCGGCGTTTTATAGGCGACCTCTCTCGGGGTAAACACAGCAGTGTCAGCTCAGAGGGTTCTACAGTGTGTCCATCTACGTAGGCCGCTTCTGGCTCTCTCTCTCTCCTTGTTTCGGAGTTAGGCATCCAGGTTTGTGCCATGGTCTCTACCTCTGTCCCGTGGGCTGTCTCCGACCCGCTCGGTGTTAACATCTAGCTCTGCCTCTGTTTCTTGCTGTCCACGTGTGGGGAGAATCTTATCTCTTTCGCCCAATGACTACGACTGCCAGTTTATTCACATGTTGGCATTCACATGGTTATTTGTAAAGAAAATATTATTTTTAAATATTAGGATATAAATATAATAGATTGTTTACTTAAATTTTAAAGATAAAGAACGAAGAAGAAAATAAAATAATGTAGATATTCACAACACCTATACATATATGATGAAAATTCGAAACTATTATAGACGCGTATGATTCTTTTAAAAATTAAACAATTTCTACTGCCCTTACTGCAATGGAAAAATTAATGGCAGAACCTGGCTCATCAGTTGTGCTAAAATAAGTGGTAATGCACATAACATATTTATATATATATATATAGTATTGTAACTTCTAGAAATATATGTTTGTAATTTATTTATAAGTAACATCAAGGGCATTTTAATTGTTCCTATTTAACCTAGTGTAGTATGTTTTGGTGACTTGTAGTGGAATGGTGGTTGAACGGAGGTTTTCTAAATGCTGTGTGGAAAGTTGGTCTGTCAGAGTGTCATCCGGTTATAGGTTGGAGTTAGCAGAATTGTGCCACAGCTGGAAGTTTGAGATCTTCTTATCTCCTTGATCGTTTATTTCTTGAAGAAATCACCACCAAACTAAAGTTGAAGTAGAGCTGTCGAACAACATGAAGGTCAAAGGTGGTTGGCTGTAGTAAAATTGTGATGGAGTTAGAGATCTTTAAGTGATATTTGTTCCTTTATATTTGAAATCACCACATATAATTATTTATTTATTTAGGTAACCCAGGTTCCTTGACCCACGTACACAAGTCGCCAACCACCCGGGCTGTCCTTCTGACTCCTAAGTCTTCTTGGTTTTATTTACAATGTCAGTGGAAGTCCAATACATGAGGTGGCGCCATGCAGATTTCTCTCTTGGGAGATTTTCTAGGAATGCTGTACTTAGGTTGGTGATACCTAGAAGAGTGGCCGTAAGGAATCTTTAGTATTGGAAGGTTGGGCAGAGAGGTGAAGAGAGGGTGGTCCACGGTTTGGTCTTCATCTTGGCAATGGGGGCAAAGTCTTCTTTCAATACCCTTGCAAAGTCTGCCTGGATGTAACCATGACCAGTCAAAATTTTTTAGGTAAATCCATGTTTGATGTTTTGAAGCATTGAGAGCTGTAGTCTCGGGGTAGCAGCAAATCGTAGATTTCTAGTAGAATCATCTTGGGTGTAGAGGTCTGTCCACATTTTATGGGCTATCTGTTCTTTTTACCACGCGCGACGCTCTTTGTGAGTGTGGTAAAAGATAGTGGCAAGTTAGAATGTGCTGCTACTTTTTCCGCCTGATCCGCCAGTTCATTACCTGCAATACCGCTGTGGCCTTTGACCCAGCAAAGTTGCACATTTTGTGAACAATGCAGGTTGTAGATGATTTCCGCAATCTCATTTGTGTTTTTGGAGGCCAAGATCTACATATCGCTAAAAGAACCGATTGACAGTCTGAAGCAATGCTAAAGTGTTCGTGCGGGAAAATATTGGTGATTTTTGTTGCGTAAAGTATGGCTAGCAGTTCAGCTTGAAACGCTGAGCACTCCTGGTGAAGTTTAAGTTGTATGGGTTGTAAGCGTCTTCAACCAGCTCTCGACGAGTAAACACCTATCAAGACCTGCTCCTGGAAGAAGGTAAATCTTCTATACTTTAACTTTGAAACCTACCCCAGAACATAGAAGAATTTATTCGCTCAATAGCGACTACTAATATACTTATATTTTATTTACTATATATTTGCCAAATTTTTAAAATGGACAAGCGCCTTCTCAACAAGGTCCAATCGGTATTTCCTTCTTTTTGCCTCTTCATGGAGAACTTAGAAGACATCGTGGCCTTGAAACCTAAAATGCTGGAAGATGCGAACATTAAAAAACTGTTTAAATCTACTGTTACTAATGCGAAAGCCCTCCTAGAGTCCATGCCCCAGGATATAGGACAACTCGTCATTCATGAGCGCATTGACAGAACGTCAAAGAACATGCAAACCATAGAAAACAATGTAAAAACCACCTTTTTAGAGGTGAAGCAACTAGGCGAAAAGTGCGATAGGTTCGAAAAGACCCTAAATGAAGGTTTTGGGTCTCAAAACGCCGAGGTAGCCAATTTGATTCAAGAATCGGTACAGGGCGGGATCGATGAAACAGTGGTGCCACTGCTTAAAGAGACAGAAAAGAAATGCAAGAGCAAGATAGAAAAAGTATTTTCTTCTAAAGTTTTAGAAATAGATTCGCTGATTGAATCAAAAAATGAAACCATTATGTCCCGTCTGGAGAGCCTCGCTATGGAGGTCTCCAACATAAAAGGAGTTATGTCGTCTTGTTCAGCGGAGATTTTGGAGAATTGCTCCAAAATAGTTAGTTTACCGGACCAGTCAGGTATAAAGGAATCCATAAAAGAATTAGAAGAAAATACGATTTCTAACCTCGCGAAGGAGCTGAAGGAGCTTAAACAAAATAACCCTACAACTTCATCCAGGACCATACAGCACAACGAACGGCCCCATCGCAATGTTATGAAAGGAAGGGTCACTGTGGATGCAAAACATCCTGACCATACCGACCTGCAGGCAATAATAAAGAAACGTGTCCCCCTAGTTGAACTAGGGATAAGTAGGGCCAAACTATCGACCCTCAAAAACAAAGGGTGCCTAATTGAGGTCCCTGAGTTGAAGGATGCGCAAAAAATTGGAGACATTCTTATGAAATCTGTAGACGCCTCAAAATTGATAGTCAAGATACCAAAAGGACCAGTTCCGGTCATAAAATTGATCGGAATTAACAAGGATATGAACAGGGAAGATTTAATTGATTACGTTAAAAAAATGAGCAGCCTCCCGAATATCGACATCAGACCTTTCAGGCACCACGAAGATAGGTTCAACAGGAACACCTGGTTCGCCACAATTGATGGAGATTCCTTCACCTCACTGAAGACTGCCTCAACCCTGGAAAATGGCCTGCTTAGGCTACATGGGAACTGGACCTCCCTTAGCTGGACGGAAGACTTCTCTCCACGGAGATGTGGTAAATGCGCTGGCTTTCACGGAACGAAGGTCTGTCAAAAAGAGGAAACATTATGCCTGAACTGCGGGGCTTCAGACCATCAGAGCGCCAATTGTAAAGAGGCACCCAAGTGCGTCAACTGCACCAAGGCCAACATTGCCAACCCAGCTCTGAAACTTGACACTAACCACCACTCAATGGCATATAAATGTCAATGCTACAAGAACAAGGTCTCGGCACTAAAACACTTTAGACTTTAACATATAGGAACGAATTAAGAACAAAATGAAGAATACCCCACAGAATGCCAGGACTTAATAATATGAAAGTAAATAAAAAGGCACAAAAACTTAATAATAAAGCCATGTCTAGCCTAAACATATTTTCTCAAAACCTGGGCAGGAGCTATATCAGTATGGATAATCTCCTGCATCACGCCGCCCTTGGTGACGCAGATATAATCTTGATACAAGAACCTCCACCTAATGATGACCGATACAAAATGACGTGGCAGAGGATTTCAAGCCATGATAAGAAGTCGCTGATTTTTATCAACCCCATGGTACGCAGTTTCTGCGTTCATACTTCCACACATACTTCCACCATCCAAATCCTAAAAGAGGGAAGATCCACCTTCATCACCAACTGCTACGTGCCCCCTGTGGACCCCACGCAAGAGGACAGCGCCTTCTCCACTCTCTTAGATGACCTGGAGGCTGCATGTAACAAGGTAGGCCTAGATAACCACATAATAATGGGAGACTTCAATGCTCACAACAGTCTTCTTGGTGGCAATCACAACGACCTTAGAGGAGAAAAACTTCTCGACTTTGTTTACACAAAACAATTAGAAATAATTTCGGATATATCTCGCCCTACCTTTGACAATACGAGACATTTGTCTCATATTGACCACACATTCTCCTCCTTCAACATCTCACAGTCCCTCTCGTGGACAGCAGAACCATTTTTAAGCACTAGCGATCATATTAGCATTCTCTTAAAACTCACTACACCAGACAGCCAAGAAACACCCTCCCTGGATAGACCCAGGTTTAACGTTAATTACGCTAAGAGACAACGTTTCATGAACCTACTTAATACACAAATCAATAACCTACCCATAATTAACCCACAGAACTGCAATACTGGCAACCTAGATGTATACATAGATTTACTAACAAACATCATTGGTTCCTCTTGTAAAAAAATAAATAAACAAACTCTCAACCCTCCAAGATACAAAGAAAGACACAACCCTTGGTGGAATGAGAATCTCCAAACATTAAAAAATAAGGCAATGGCTCTTAAAAGATTATACAAAGCCACAGATAACGACGCAACACTAAGACTTAACAGGGTCCAAAGGTTTAGGGTAGCTCTGGCCATATATAAAAAAGCAATCAGGAGGGCCAAAAATTCATTTTACAAAAAACATTTCGAAACTATCACAACATCCAATCCGTTTACAGGTCCATACAAAATCATCAGTGGGAAGAAGCTTAGGCCAACAACCTTTCACTCTTTTAGAAAAACCAACGGGGAATTAACCAAAACAGCTGACGAAACTTTTGCATACTTTATCTTCCAAAAGTATCTGGACACAACATCTGACACAGATACGACACCCTTTGAGTTACAAGACTCAGGCCAGCGACACTACTATCCCCTCATCTCCATGGTGGAAATATCCAGTGCCATCAGAACAATGGGTCACAAAAAGGCCCCTGGGCCTGACGGTATTATGAGAAACCCCATACTATTACTTAATGACGAACACCCCGTGATACTTAATAACCTATATAACGCCTGCCTGTTTCTGGGTTACTTCCCACAAGCCTGGAAAATTGGTCACATGATATTTCTACAGAAAAAAGACAAAGACCCTCGCGACATAACCTCCCTGAGACCTATCACCCTCCTGAACTTATTTGGGAAAATCCTCGACAAAATTATTGTCAACAGGATTACATATCATCTACAGGTCACGAACCGTCTAAACGACTCTCAGTTTGGATTTAGGTGGGGTAAATCGTGTGAAGAGGCCCTTAGGAAAGTTAAGGACATCCTACACAAATCTAGGTTGGCTAATAACCACTCGATAGTCATCTCTATGGATATCGAAGGAGCGTTTGACAACGCCTCTTGGGATATCATCAGAGAATCTCTAAAGGAAAAGGAAGTCCCCCCTTATCTCAGGACTATGATACACAGCTACCTGTGCTCCAGAAAGGTATCCTCAGACACTAGCCCACAGAGTCTTATTGACCCATTACAAATCACAAGAGGCTGTCCACAGGGCAGCAATAGTGGCCCTCTGTTCTGGATTCTATATATGGACCCGATCTTTAGTATCCTTAAAGACGAAAACGTCCATACAATAGCATATGCGGATGACCTGCTTCTCATTTGCACAAGCACAAGCCGCGTTAAGGTCGAAAATATTACCAACAGAGCTCTGGAGACCCTCCATACCTGGATAACCTCGAGAAAACTAAATATCGCCCCGAAAAAAAAGCGCTGCCTTATATGTCGCTCCAGCAGGCCGAAACAAAGGTGCGGGAAAAGGAGGCGTCAGAAATCCAGCTATAAGAATGGACGGCAACCGTATTCTCTTTAAAAATACCCTGAAATTCCTCGGGGTAACATTTAATAGACACCTAACATGGGTCGATCACGCAAAATCCATAAGGGATAAGGTTCTATCCAAGGGAATGGAATTGAGGAGACTGACGAGGGAGAACCGCGGCCTGGCGCCTTTGGTCACAAAAAGACTCTATAAAGCAGGCTTCGAAAGAATCATCTGCTATGCCGCCTCGGTTTGGTGGAGACAGGAAAACAACAGCTTGACGCACAAGATCCTTAGCTCAGCGCAGAGACCATTCGCTCTTGCTATATGCAGGGGCTACAACACTCTTAGTACTGACGCCGCACTGGTCCTATCAGGCCTGGTACCTATTAACAATATCCTAACGCTCGAATCCAAGAGGGCGGAATTAATACGCCCAGGCTCTGATATGGATACAGATCCCACCCCAGAACAGGTTGACTTACCCCCTCTACAATGGTACTGCCATCCAGCAGAGGTCCACCTCATTACCTATGATAAATCCATTCCAGACTCATCATCTCTTACCATCTACACTGACGGCTCAAAGTCTGATGATGGGGTGGGTGCTGGTTGGTGCCTATATTCCAGAAATATCCCTCTACTGAAAAAATCGTACATTCTCAGAGAAGAAAATTCGGTTTTTCAAGCAGAATGCTTGGCAATATTCAAGGCTCTTGAATGGTTTTTAGAACAACCACACCAATCAATCACGTTAGCGTCAGATAGCCTATCTTCCCTTGAATCACTGGCTAGTCCATACACTAAAAGCTGGTCGGTAATGAGAAATAAGATTCTTGTTAATAATATTATTAACTCGGGCAAAACAGTCTCTTTCCACTGGGTCAAGGCACATGTGGGACTGGAGGGCAATGAAATGGCGGATTCCCTGGCTAGATTTGCATTTAAATATCCCGCCCCATACGTCCCTATCCCCACCCCTAAATCATGGTTTAATTACTCCGCCCGCAAAAAAGCGATCTCAGATTGGCAAACATCTTGGGATGCCTCCCTCAAGGGTAGATCCCTGTACAATTGGATCAAATTCGTCAGGGCGGACAGGATCTACTCTTCCAGCGCCCTTAACTCCATCCTAACAGGCCATGGCCCCTTCTCTAACTACTTTCAACGCTTTAAAATAAAAACCCCATCCCCCTGCAGGTGCGGATACGCGAACCCTGACTCTGACCATTTCCTTTTAGCGTGTCCTCTTCTGGACTCGAGCAGACCAAGGTGCCTTAAGAAGCCTAATCCAAACAAACCACATCTACTATCAGATCATAGGAAGGCTCTCACAACCTTCTCAGAAATCGCCGTAGCATTCTCAAAGGATCTATACCCCCCTACTCATCATTGAACACTTTCATCGTAATATAAGGAAGGTCCATCTGCGTCTTTATCATCATTAACCTACTCTATCCCGCAAAATATTTAAACCCCTTCAAATATACCAGATGTATATATCAGGAGTATTCACGTGCAATTTAATAAATTCCCATGTACTCAACCAGATTCGGAATTAATAGGACACGTTCTTTCCGGTTTTATAACTATGGTACAGTTGAATTCTCTTTTTCAAATTCCCTATAGTTCGTGTGTACCGTTTTATAAACATATAAATAACACATCTTTAAAACGTTTTAGTATTTCGACATTAAAAAAAAAAAAAAAAAAGTTCAAACGCACTTATTAAATAACAAGTCACTTGTTATGATGACGCAGCCGTTTCTGATGACTCGATAAGAATCGAAACCGCCTACCCCATGATTTGCATATTACATATTCTGCGTCTTTGTATCGACCATATTCAACATATACATATACTTCAAGACACAGTATATGAGAATTTAAATAATAGACCTTTAATAATAGATAGTTCACGCATTTGCGTCAGGAAACCATAAAAACATGACCAAAACTCAAAGGTTTACACATTGATGCTGCATGATCACCTAGCATCCTCCAGCTTTAGGTTCTACATATACTATTTAAAATACATACTTTCAATAAGAATACACCTGTTGGGAATATGGTTTTCCACTATGCTACCACATATACTGCTATTAACCACATTAAATTCTCTCCCATTATCATGGAGTTGTCTAGACCTTTCATGTTTAGTTTAGTTTACCTGATACATCCTAGAATAAGATCCTCCTTACATGTACAAATCCTCTATAACTATATAGCTGCTCTCTCTTATATATCTTTGTTATTTGTACTCTGTATATAACACAATAGTTAGGCAGCCATTAATTAACAGCCCTCCATAGATTTCTACCTCCCTTTTATTATTATTATTTTTTGTTCCATGCTGTCTTTATATATTTCACTTCTTTCATCAACACCCCTCTTAACTTGCCAGTTCAGTATATCTTCACTTTACTACCTATCTTCAATTCTAGATACCTCTTTGCCTTCTGTATATAAAACTTCACTTAGCAATACCCCTCTTAGCTTGCTGCTTTAATATGTTTTCTCTTTTACTATTTATTTATACTTCTAGCTACTGATTTGTGCGGGATGCAAGGACATTACTGTCTATATCATCCCTGGTCTTCGTTGTATGGAGCCTAAATAAATTTATCTGTATGGGTTGTAGGGGAGGTGGTAGGATAACTCCAGACCCAACTCCTGATGATGACTGGGATCCACTGTATAAATGGTGGCGACATTTTGTTGTAGTGATTTGGTATAATAGATTATCTTTTGTAAATGAGGTTAAGGTAGAGAGGAAGGACTCGGGCGTGATTCATAGTAGCCCGTTTTCGAGGTTTTTAAATATCCGATGTGAGCCTTTATAGAGATAACGAGTGGGGGACGTCAAGCTGGTATCGTCGATGTGCCGCCTCTTATTATTGCCTTCACATATTTATAGAGGAGCCTACGAAGATTGCGAACTTCATTTGTATTGTATCAAGTCTTCTCCAGACATCACAGCCATACAGTAGCGGTGGGAGAACGACTCTCTTGTAAATTCTGTGTCTGGAACTGAAGGTTGATCCAAATTGGCATTTTATGGTGCTGGTGAGCCTTGGGAGTATCCATCGATATTTAAATAAAATATTATTGAGATGTTCAATAAATTTTCTCTTGGAATCAAAGGTGATACCAAGAATTTTGATGGTTTTGTTGATTGCAATGGGCTGGTCAAGAAGCCGGATGCTGTCCTTGTTTGTCCATCCTGGTTTGTTTCTGTGAAACATGCATGCTTGAGTCTTGTGGGGATTTACCTTCATTCCATGCTTTCTTCACCATTGTGAGAATTTGTCAAGAAAATTGTTAAATTGACATTTAGGAAGCCTTGGTGCCACCTACACCATTAGTGTGAAGTCATCTGAGAAACCGACTAATTCACTCTTTCTAGGTTTTTGTAAATTAAATGCTTTTCTTGCAATGAGATTGAAGAGGAAAGGGCTTAAAGCTGCTCCTTGTGGGACTCCACGAAGTGAGAGAATGTAAGCCGTGTGTCCCCATACGATATAGGCCATTTTTCTATTTATTAAATAGCTGGTAATGAGTTGGATTAGTTATTCGGGGCAGCTATCACCACATAAACGTTTTATTTTAACTTACGAACCACGGGAAGGCCAAATATAAAAAGGGACTTGGTGACAATAGCGATCTGTTGACCATAAAGTCTGAATTCTAGGCTGCTGTGTGTAACAGATGTTCCAGATGGAGAGTCGTGATTTCCCTGTGTTCCAGCTCTACTAACGGCATTGTTGCAGGATCTAGCTAGTGTTAGACAGTAGCTATTAACAGCGGGGCTGGTTTTAGCGCTTACATCCCTGTGGTGGCCACTGCGCCGATTAGCCGCCCTAGACTATCCCGCTCTGGTCATTGGTCATTCCACGCTGGGAGGGGGGATCCTACTACTTTAACCCTGTGTATTCACATAGCGTGGAATGGCACTCAACTTTCCCTCCGATAGCTTGCTCGCTCCACAGACCTGGGACTAGGTACTGATTACTAGGCTGTTGGCTCTGGCGCAAAACTCCGATGGGAGGCCTCGCGTGTTGACGTAAGTCCGGCTTTCAGCGTTGTCGGTGTCCAGCAGTGCTGTCTTCAGTCTCTAGTCCGCTCCATTCCACTTTGTTGTCAATAGAAAACTACAACAAGCTGTCGGAATTGGGAAGTTGGGGTCAGGGGTGTAGCAATACATGACAGTGTGAGATAGTATAGTCTACCTCTAACCCCCTCTGTGTTATGTATCTAGATATCACGTGGAGCCCTCACCGTGTCTAGTTAACATTTAGGTAATTGTCTTTCTTTAAGTTCCCTCCTTAGGTCACCGAGTCCCTTCTTTATAACTTGGCCTTCACGCGTGGGCAGAGACAAGTAGTTAAAAAAAAGCTTTTAAAAAGGAGCTATTATCATGGGATTCCATCATTTCTTTCAGATTTTAAAACAAGGGAAGGTTAAGAGCTTCGTTACCTTGATCGGTGACCCATCTAAAAGAACAACTTTGATTACAATCTGTATTTGGTTCTAGAGTCCCGTATACAGTATCAGTCCCGTGGAATGTTGTCTTGCTAGTAGGATAGGCTGAACTGATGTTCCCTGATGGTTGACCTTTGTCTTGAGGATGAGTGACGCTAAATGATGATAAACTTTGTCCCAATCTTGGAAAATTTAGAACAGCCCATGAAGATAGACATGGAGACCATGGCTTCAGGCTATGGTTCTTATCATAAGATTAAAGCCATGAAAGCATATCATCAATATATGCAACACATGCTGGAGCATCCCCGACTGGCCGCCGTTCCCACCTCACGGTATCTCCGGCGCTGGGCGCCTGTGGTCGACGTGCCTTCCTCCGGTGTGCCTTTCTCATCTCTCCGTCGCTGCTCCTACGGGGGCCATGTGGCTGACATTGCAATGCGACTGGTTCTGCACGCTCTGCCCCATCCGGAGCACCTGGCGTCGAGTCAGTCTGTCTGAATCGCCTGCGGCTCCATCGACCTATCGTTGGCCCACCGCTACTGGTCCTGTAGCGCCGTTCGCCCTGTCATCCGAGAGGCGTTCTCCATCATCGGCCGGACCTACAGTCCTGGATCTTTACGATTGATCTCAAGGACCAAACCATCACCATCTCCTCAGCGATGAAGCACGCGATCTACGTTTTCTTCGTAGACTGCAAAATGCGTGGTGTCGTTTGAGACCCGATGGTGATTCTCCACCAAACTGCAGCGGTGGCAGGGGCACCATGTACTTAGCTCTGTATATATATATGTGATGATGAAGTGTTGACTCTCGCTATACTGTGTTGACCGAGAGGAACAGTCAGGATGGGGAGTTTTCCAGTACCTCTCTGCACCTTGGAAGACCTTTAAAGTTCTCACAAAGAACAGGCAGTCGTGGTCGAGGCAGAGTGGAAAGCTTGGGGATGTCCATACACAAAAAGCGAAGACACAGTTGCACTAAGAAAGTTCCGTGAATAGATAAAAGTTGAGCTAGGAGCGAAAGATGGAGAGATAGAAGAGTTCTTACATGGTGGATGAGGTGGACCTGCGGTACAACCGACGAGGGCTCACGCAGATGGTGAAGTGACTGTATTTATAGGTTAAGACGGAGGCTTTATATATTTTCCGAGAAAGGGAGTGTTGCATTTCAACACATGTGAAGAGTGTGGATCGTCTGGTGAAATTCTAAACTGGCGCTGTGGCAGTTTCCATATTTAGACCTTGTTTTGTGACTTCCATCTATCTCGATTTTAGACGTTATTGTTGGATAACTGAATGCTACGACAGCTAGCGCCACACTGGACCTATCATCATCACAACTGTTTGTTTACCTTTCTTCTCTATACTTCAATAACTGTTCGCTACCATAACTTTGTCTTTTCTTGCTAAATGGATAATAAAGATTATTATCATATAATCCTCAACGTCCTCATGCCTTCCTACAAGCTGTAAGTACCTAAATCTTACAACAATTAGATTATGAGACTGAGTATTGCATGAAATTCAACTAACGAGTTAAGACAAAGGAAAAAGGCTTAGCAAAAATGGCGTCACTCCCGAGCCACGATGTAACCCTAGATAAGCTCGACGGCTATAACTACTCACTATGGTCTTTCAAAATTGAAATGCTCTTGCAAAAGGAAGATCTTTGGGAAGTTGTCACCGAAAATATTCCAGATGAACCTAAAGTCGAATGGAAAAAGAAAGACTCAAAAGCTAGAGCTATCATTAATCTAAGCATCGCCGACTCACAAATAGTGCATGTCAAAAACCTACTAACAGCCAAAGCTACCTGGGACACTCTTAAAAATATCTATGAAAGAAAAACACTCTCAGGAAAAATTTATTTGCTAAGGAAACTATACAGCTTAAAACTCGAAGAAGACAAAGACATGCAGCAGCACATCACTACCATGATGGAACTAGTTGACAAACTGCGAACCATTGGCGAAACACTAAAGGACTCTCACATCACGGCTATACTGCTTTGCTCACTTCCAAAGAGCTACTCCAATCTCATCACGATGTTGGAATCAAGGCCTGATGACGAGCTAACGCTTGAATTCACCAAGAACAAACTCCTTGATGAACACACACGCAGAGTAGAAAGCTCGAAAGACGAAAGCACCGGATCAAAAGCCTTAAAAAGCCTCCACAGAGCTTCAAGCCAAAGAAGAGAAAAAGAGAAGAAATCCTGTTCTTTCTGCCACAAACCAAACCACTCCAAAGAAGAATGTTGGCACTATCAAAAGCGAAACAACAGCAACAAAGAGTACAAATATGAAAACTTCAGAAGAGGAAACGTACCAAAGTACACAAATCAGTCGAGTGTCACCCAAGAACAACCCACAAATCAGAGAACAACAAAAGGACCTAACCCAAAAGCTCTCAATTGCACTCAACGAGAAGCAAGTGTACACAACTGGTTCATCGACTCTGGAGCCACATCTCATATGGCGTACGACGAAAGCTTCTTCACTGAACTTAACAGAGAACAAACACAAAATGTTGTGGTTGCTAATGGCAATAAGCTGCAGGTCAAAGGGATAGGACAAGGAGAAATCAAAGTCATCACACCCCAAGGAAAGACTGACACCTTACTTCTCACAAAAGTTCTCTACATCCCGGAACTAACAGACAACCTTCTGTCAGTGAGTGCGGCCACCTCCAACGGATGTAAAGTGACGTTCAACAGAGATTGGTGTACCATCGAAAGAGACAACACAGCCCTCGCGAACGGTATACTTGACAATGGAATGTACCGACTCCACCTGGATGACAACCCCCAAACTCGCACATTCAAAGCAAATGTTGCAAAACAAAACCACTGCAAGAACAAAAATTGCCTCATGCTCTGGCACGACAGACTAGGACACAGAAATATAGAATCAATTAAGAAGATTCGAAATGAGAACCTAGCAAGAGGACTAAGTCTAAATAACTGTTCGCACAGCACAGACTGCGTTCAGTGCATTCAAGGAAAACTCACCGAAACCCCATTTCCAAAGAAGACAGAGTACAGAGCAACTGAAACGCTTCAACTTGTCCACAGTGATATCTGCGGTCCATTACCAACTAACTCTCTCAGCGGTAAGAGATACTTCATCACCTTCACTGATGACTACAGCAGATACACGAAGACCTACCTCCTGAAAGGAAAAGACGAAGCCTATGAAAAAATAAAAGACTACGTCATCTCAGCACACACGGAATTTGGAAAAAATATCCAAACCATACGGACAGACAACGGTCGTGAGTACGTAAACCGACAAGTCGAAGATTTCCTGAACCAAAGCGGAATCAAACATCAGCTAACAGTCCCCTACTCACCAGCCCAGAACGGAGTAGCAGAAAGGAAAAATCGATCACTAATGGAGATGACAAGATGCATGCTGTTTGACTCAGGACTCCCACAGTCTCTATGGGCGGAAGCGGTTACCACAGCTAATTACCTACACAACCGAATACCCTCAAAAGCTACAGACAAGACTCCTTTTGAACTATGGACCAACAGGAAGCCCAGTCTGAAGCATCTAAAAAGATTCGGATGTAAAGCCTTCGCCTATATTCCCAAGATAAAAAGAAACAAGTTGGATAGCAAAGTTATCGAAGGGATCTTTCTTGGATACGATGATCGAAGCAAAGGATACAGAATCCTGCACGATACAGACAACATCACAATCAGCAGATCCGTAAAATTTATAGAAAAAGAAAATGGGTTTCACCTCGCTTCCACAAAAACAACTTCACCACAAGTACTAAGTACAGATCTAACTTCCTCTAATCATATTGGAAATGCAGAGGAAAGTCAGGAACCAGGAACACAATCCGAAAACCTTGAGGACTCAGAAACCGAGGATTACCTTCAACCCGGTACAAGCACAGGAACACAAGTGGTCACACAAAGAAGATCCACGAGACCAACAAAGGGAATACCTCCCATAAGAAATGACTACATGCTGTACAAAACTGAAGCTCAAGACATTCCGACACCCACCAGCTACTCGGAAGTCCTACAATTACCAAAAATAGAAAGAGAAAAATGGCTACAAGCAATGAACGAAGAACTAAATTCTCTTGAGAAGAACAATGTCTGGGAACTAACCCCTCTACCTAAGGACAAAAAGATCATAGGATGTAAATGGACCTATAAACAGAAACTCAATTCCAAAGGAGAAATAGAGCGGTACAAAGCCAGACTCGTAGCAAAAGGGTTCAATCAGAAATTCGGCCGAGACTACGAAGAAACCTTTGCACCAATTGTGAAGCATTCTACAATTATAGCCTTCCTAGCTGCATCAGTCTACAAAGGGATGAAAGTGAACCACCTCGATGTCAAGACAGCGTTCCTACACGGCGACCTAGATAAAGAACTCTACATGGAACTCCCAGAAGGACTCCATACAAAACAAACAAACAAAGTCTGCAAACTAAAGAAGGCAATTTACGGTCTAAAACAAGCTGGAAGATCTTGGAACACAAAAATTGCAAGCACTCTAATTAAAAATAACTTCAAACAGAGCATTGTAGACCCATGCCTATTCACCAAGAATGAAGAAAACCATTCCATCTACTTGATTCTATATGTGGATGACATGCTCCTCGCAAGCGATTCCGAGATAATCATCCAAAACACTGTAAAAACTCTCGAAAAAGTGTCTTCTAGAACCAAGCACATCGCAACCAAGATCCATTACCTGAAGGATCTTCAGAAGAAGACAGTGATAAAAATGATCTACTGCCCAACTGGCGACATGTAGGCGGACATTCTGACCAAGCCGCTACCAAGGCCGACATTTGAGAAGTTACGCTACAACCTCGTGATGTCTCCACATTCATGCCGGGGATTTGTTGGATAACTGAATGCTACGACAGCTAGCGCCACACTGGACCTATCATCATCACAACTGTTTGTTTACCTTTCTTCTCTATACTTCAATAACTGTTCGCTACCATAACTTTGTCTTTTCTTGCTAAATGGATAATAAAGATTATTATCATATAATCCTCAACGTCCTCATGCCTTCCTACAAGCTGTAAGTACCTAAATCTTACAACAGTTATGACTTCTATCTCTTGCTTCAGCTCAACTCTTAATCTATTACAGAGTTTTATTTATTTATCCTCAGTTTGTACAAAGTACATTACATATGATGATGTAATGACACATGTCACTCATGCGTATAATCATTTACAGATGTGTTTCTACTATACAACATTAAAATCTTGTTATAAGTTATATACAATATGGGGTTGTTGGTTTAAATTACCATATATATATAATTATTATTTTAAAACAATAGCGCAGACTGTGCACTTTTGCATGTATTAACAAGATGTCAATTAAATGTTAATTGTCTAAAAAAAATTGCCTATGATAGATTATATGGGCCAAACCGCTAGGAGGGTTCACCAGGGATGAGCCAGGACCTCCCAATATTTTTTCATTGCAGTAAGGACAGTAGGAAGTCTATTTTATTTGGAAAAAAAATCGGTGCTGAACAATTTCACTCCTTATATATAGCTGGTACAATAATGCATCGTGTTTAATTTCTGCCTAACTGGTTGTGGTTTGCATAGGAGGATTGATTGATGCATGAATTTATATATACAATAGAACCTCCATGAGAGGGCACTCCCGCTAGAGGAAACCTCTCTACAAAAGACTGTTTTCATTTGTAAAATTACCATTTTTACTATTTTGACACTCTCCGGTAAGAGGACACCTCTCCCTAAAGGACACTTTTGCTCTGCAATTAGGTGTTGTCCTTTACAGGGAGGTTCTAGTGTATTTCTATTGTCTTCAAAGATTATGGCCATAGTGATGAGAGAAGCGTGGACGCGGGCGCCGCTTGGAGGCGCTGCATGAAGATAACTGACCAATGGGAACGGCCCACCTCAACCGTCAGTCTTCTTCCTTGTATATACCAAAAAGACTGCCTTTGTTCTACTGCTGTGTGCGGTTGTTATTCTTTTGTCAACATATGTATCCTTATATCTAATAATAATCATATATTTATAAAATCACTTATTTGGCTGTTCTTTTTGTAACACCGACCCACAACATGGTAGCAGAGCGTGGTTAGCTGCATAAAAAGAACGAAAAGTAAGTGAAACCAAGATGGCGTCGTCTTCCCAAGCGCTTGCCCTGAACATCGAGAAGCTCACCGGCAGCAATTATCGATCATGGAAGTTTACATGAAGATGCTTCTGATCGAAAGAGGATTATGGGAATGTGTAATCAACGGAGAAACGATCGACGCTGATGAGGATCAAAGAAAATATGAGAAGACAAAAATTAAACAAGAAAAGGCACTGGCAACGATTGCTATATCAATTTCTACAGAGCAACAAATACACGTTATCGACTGTAAGACTGCAAGTGAAGCCTGGACGACCCTGGAACAAATATTTGAACCGAAATCAAGGACGCGAATTCTTCAACTCAAGAAACAATTCGTGAACATCAAGTTCATCGAAGAAGGAAATATGATAAATTACCTATCAAGATTGAAGACCTGCAGTGATCATCTCAGAGAAGCGGGATGTGAAGTAAAGGTTGAAGATCTGGCATACTATATGCTAGCTGGACTACCAGACTCCTATGATGGGATTATAATGAACTTTGGAAACGTGACGGATGATGAGTTCACGTCATCCAAGGTAAAGCAGATCCTGCTAACGGAACACGAGAGGAGAACAACCAGAAAAGAGGATTTATCCAAGGAGGTGCTACAAGTGAACAAGCATCAAAATAACAGCAGCACCGACAGTCGAAGAAAATGCTACCGATGCGGGAAGATCGGCCACATCGCCACCAACTGCCGAGGAATGAAGCAAACAACTACTGGGAACCGCGATAATCAGCATTATCAGAGGAAGATAAACAGATCAGATAACTTCCTGGCTGCACTCAACCTAACGAGCGACGAGGATTTGTGGCTACTGGACAGCGGAGCAACCAACCATGCGTGCAGAAACAAAGACTGGTTCGTTGACCTTCGGGAGGTGTCATCTGATCCTATCATGACTGCGAGTGGGACAACTGAGGCCAAAGGATATGGACACATATTTCTTCAGACGTCTATCCATAATGAAAGCATCGAAATCAAGCTAAACAATGTGCTGTACGTCCTAAATGTGCGAAGGAATCTGCTGTCAGTCTCCAAGATAGAAGAAAACGGCAACCGTGTGACTTTCCGTAATATGGTAGCTCGCGTTTTCAACCCAGAAAACAGGATTGTAGCGGAAGCGACAAATGTAAATGGCCTCTACATTGTGAAAGGTAAGACCTTAAACTCCAGTAAACAGCATTTAATAGTGAAAGGGGCCATTTTCAGAACAATTCCTTGAGAACGTTGCATCAAAGGTTATGCCATATTGACAGTAACGCCATTGAAAAGATGGCGCGGGAGGAACTGGTAATAGGCTTAGAAATTCCCTCTAGAGACAAAGGCCTATACGACGATTGGTGTATCGCCAAATCCACTAAAGCGTCACATAAAAACCTAGGCAATATTAGATCAAAACGGACCTTGGAGCTTATCCACACAGATATTTGCGGTCCAATGCCAGTAAAATCAACTGGAGGCAATAGATACTTTCTATCTTTTGTTGATGCTTTTTCAAGAAGGATTACTGTTTATTTTCTGAAAAACAAAAATGAAGTATTAAAACATTTCGATATCTATAGAGCCATTGTAGAGACAAACTGGTAATAAAATCAAAGTGTTACGATCGGATAATGGACTTGAGTTTTGCAATAGAGAATTCCAAAACAAATTACAAAAACTAGGGATAAAGCATGAACGCACGAACGTGTATTCTCCGCAAATGAACGGTGTGACAGAACGTGTAAATCGAACACTTTTAATTATGGCCCGCGCTTGTTTACATAGCGCTAATCTCCCCCAAAGATTTTGGGCAGAGGTGGTAAACACAGCTGCTTACATTAAAAACAAATGTTATAATAGTGCTCTAAAAGACAAAGTACCTGATGGACTTTGGTTAGAAAGAAATCCTAGTGTAAGACACCTAAAAGTATTTGGATGTTTGGCATATAGCCATAGAAAAGGCGAAAATTAAACCATCGGGCATGTAGATGTATTCTAGTAGGATACTCCACTCAAACACGTGGATATCGTCTCTGGTGCCCAGAATCACAAAAGGTGATTGAAACAAAACATGTTAGATTCGATGAGTCTAAAATTGGACTAAAGTGGATCAAAATAGTCGAAGAGACAGAACCGAAAAGGTACAACCACGTTTGGCTAGAACCTGAGACTAATGATGATAACGACCTAGAGAATGAATTACCGAGTAATTTGGATTCAGTGGGGGTAGAGGACGCTCTGCCACAACCCTCCACCTCCAAAAACATTGTTCGAAATCCATATGGGAGGAAAAGTAAACCAAGAGTAGAGTTAAATCTTTTAGATGTTTCCGAGCCGCAAAGTTTTGAAGAGGCAGTACGATCTCCCGAAGCCGTGTATTGGAGAAAAGCAATGGACGATGAGCTTAGAGTGCTTCAGGAACGAGGCACTTGGGAGTTATCAACATTACCGCCGGGAAAGAAACCGATTAGCAGCAAATGGGTGTATAAGGTGAAGACAAATGAGAGCGGAAATGTAGAGCGTTTCAAAGCACGTTTAGTAGCTAGAGGTTTCTCACAGAAACAAGGAATCGATTTTCAGGAAACGTATGCACCTGTTTTTAACTTAGCTGTAATCAGAGTTTTGATAACGTTAAGTTTGAACATGAAATGATACAATAGACATCTCGACGTAGATAACGCTTATCTATATGGCGACTTAAAAGAAGATATATACATGCTTTTGCCAGAAGGAGTTGAAAGGAAAGATAATGAGGTTTACAAACTGCTTCGACCTATTTACGGCCTGCGACAATCGGGGCGGAATTGGAAGTTATCACTCGATCATGCTTTACAAGAGATGGGATTTACATCTGTTATCAAAATTCAAAACTATTTTAAAGGCGTAAGATTCTTTTTGATATTAAACAATTTCTACTGCCCTTACTGCAATGGAAAAATTAATGAGAGGGCCTGGCTAATCAGTGGTGAACCCTCTCAGCAGTGTCGCCAGTTTAATCTACCATACCGCTGTTATATTGCATTTTTGGAACTTCCTTTTATAGTGATACTGTTGATAGGCTCTTTGAATGGGTATTTTAAAGAACTATGGACATAAGCTTTGAGGACGGCAGAATTACATACATTTTTAAATATATAATATGCTTCGAGCAATCGCTCTTCCGCAAATATCAAATTGTTTATTTTATTTGGCGCACTAGTGCATCATATAATAAATGTTCTAATAAAAGAAACAATTTGATATTTGCGGAAGAGCGATTGCTCGAAGCATATTATATATTTAAAAATGTATGTAATTCTGCTGTCCTCAAAGCTTATGTCCATAGTTCTTCTAAAATACCCATTCAAAGAGTCTATCAACAGTATCACTATAAAAGGAAGTTCCAAAAATGCAATATAACAGCGGTATGGTAGATTAAACTGGCGAAACCGCTGAGAGGGTTCACCACTGATGAGCCAGGCCCTCTCATTAATTTTTCCATTGCAGTAAGGGCAGTAGAAATTGTTTAATATCAAAAAGAATCTTACGCCTTTAAAATAGTTTTGAATTTTGATAACAGATGGCGCGCTAGTGCATCATATTAACTGTATATATATATATATTTCTACTGCCTTTAATGCAAAGATAAAATAATAAGAAGGCCTGGCTCATCAGTGGTAAACCCTCCCAGCAGTTTTGCCAGTTTAATCTACCCTACCTTTAAATTATTGTATTTTGCTGTTTCGCTTTTATAATAATACTGAAGATCAACTTTTGAAAAAGGTATTTTAACAAACTATGGACATAAGCTTTTGAGGAAAATATATAAATATAAATTTATAAACATGTTCTGGGCACACACACTGCTCAATATTGATGGATGCAGATTTTTTTATTGGTCGGCTAATAAGGTACAATTTAAATTATAGATTAGAACTAAAAAGTATAATAATACCAAATCCAAATAAACAAATAGTGTGTGAAATTTCGCTAACAGTGTTGTTACCATCATCAGATAAAGAATAAATTATTCTTTAGTCTTATTTGTCCATTCTTTTGTCTGAATATGGTAACAATGCTGTTACAGAAACATCACACTATTAATTAATTTGATATAGGTCTTAGTACCTTATTGGTCATGTGAAATCCAAATTAATTGTATTCTTTTTTTCATTTCAACTTATATTTATTTGAAAAAAAGCCTCTTCAGATAGATTCAAAGAAAATGGTGGCCTCTATTAACTGTCATTGTCTGCTTCTTTCTTATCTCCACTCAATCATATTAGGGTGTCAAGTTGATGGTGTCTGTTTGACAACCATTATAATTGGATGAAGTAGAATGTGTCTGCCTTTGTCATTAAGACTGGGAGCACTACTCAGAGGCAGGCCGACTTAGCTCCAAAATAAATGGCCACCTCTGACATGAGGAACAGACACCATGTACAGCCGCTCCTAACATGGAGTACAAATGCTGCTCATCCTGTATCCCTGGATTAGGAGCCCTTACAGGGTACTATCAGCTGAGCCCAGGTTTTTTACAGAGTTTGTTACTATTCCCCCTCCTCCTTTTTCATCCAGGCCAAGGCGCAGTACAACTGCCATTGTAATCTAACAATGATATCAAATCAGGGAATCCTTGCTTAGTTTTGTAACATTTGGAAGTTCCCGGCTTTTCTCTCTTTCCTCTAAAACTTCTAGTGATACAATGATAAAGTACAATTTGAATTATAGATACAAGAAAATAAGACCTAATCCAAATAAATTAATAGTGTGTGACATTTCGGCAACAGCATTGTTACCATCATCAGACAAAAGAAAAAATGATTCTTTTTTCTGATGATGGTAACAACACTGTTGAACAAAAGAAAAATTTGGCTTAAAATAAGATTAGGAAAAGGTATCTCCTGATTGTGCAGTTAAAAGTTTGTTGATGGCTTGCGCCATCTGTTGGAATCTTCTTCTTTCTTATCTCCCCTCAATCATATCAGGGTATCAAGCCTGTAGAGCTTGTTGATGATGTCTGTTGGGGATGAGTAGAGTTCATCAATGGATGAGTCAATACAGTCAATGATGTGGTTGGTTAACTGGTTCTTCTTCTTTCCTATCTCCACTCAATCATATCAAGGTATCAAGCCTGTAGAGCTTGTTGATGGTGTCTGCTGGGGATGAGTAGAACTCATCAATGGCTGAGCCAATACAGTCAATGATGTGGTTTGGGGTTTCAGGTTGAGAATTGCACTTAGCACATAGTGGAAAAACCTTGCAACCAATCTGGAAAGTTATTGTCCGTAGATGATTCAAGTCTGGAAATCAAGAACTGTCGTTCCCTTGGGAGGACAGAATTGGTGCACCTGCTCTGTACCAGTCATGTTGTATCACCCATCTGTTGGAATTAATATCAGTTATAATCCTGCCCAGATGTTCTCCTCTACGTGGCAGGCGGGAGAAGCAGCACAAGTAAGGGACTGCCCTGTAGGATGAAGTACGGTGTTGTGAACCCCGAGCCGCTACAGTAACCATGAACAGGGAACACTGAAATGTGGCTGACTAACAGGGCAATGGCATCCCCCTTGCCATGTAGATTGGACAAGACACCACCACCATCAACTATAATCATTTATTTTTAATTATTTCAAAATTCAGCCATATAACCTATCTTTGTGTCATCATCAAAATTTTAGTTGTACAATCAGGAAATGCCTTTCTCTTAATTTATCAACCTGATCTCTGTACAATTTCACTTTTGTGCTATTTTTCTAATAAAAAAACTAGATATTTTTAAAATAGGAAGGCATATGTTTCTTTTCTTTGATGGAAGAATAAGTGGCAACCATGTTTATTTTCTTCTTGTGTATTTTACTTCTTACTCTGAATGATAAGGCAGACAATTTGTAGATTATAGATTATAAACACAAGGTAATAAGACCAAATCCACTATTAATTTATTTGAATTTATCTGATGTTTCTTACTATAGAATTTACATAATAGCTTAATACGTTTGTTTTACATTATTATATTTCAGAAAAATAATATCAAAACATATTTAAGAGATTATAAGTACTCTTTCTCTCATGAGGTAACCAGGATTCCTGGAGCCACCACGTACACCAACTATCCGGGTTGTCTAATGGTGAACATTATCAGATGTACTGTACTTGGTTCTGTACAGGGGTAAATATTCCTAGGAGGATGGTGGCTGTTTGGAACCTATGAAGGTGGGACATCTGTTTTTTTTTTTTTTTTGCTTATCCCTAGTACACGTGGTACAGGCCATGATAATCATGGTGGGTAGTTAGTGACTGCTTTTTACTGTAAGCGCACCACATGTCTACACATGTGAAAGCAGTTCGACTTTGCACTTACAAATCTGCCAGAGCCCCGTTTGGTTACTTGCACTCGCTGGTGGGGTTGGACTTTTGCAAGAATCGGGGGGCCATTGGAGCATTTTTTTTTTGACGTGACAACGTCTTAAATTAGGTTGCGGCTGGGAGTCACTTATGAAAAAGTGTAACGCCCGGTAACGTTACGATGAGTCATCGAACGAGAGTGCTGCGCGCGCAGCGCTAGAGAATTAGGCGCATTGAATCGGCGCATGCTTGTCTCTGTCTTTGTCTTTCTCGAACGTTCTTGGCGTTGGAAAAACAAGAAAGCGTCATAATACAAGTTCACACGTGTGGTTAAAGTATCGTCAGCTGTGTCTGTAGTGAAAATGTGGAGTGCTTAGATTCGTCATTTACAACAACTACAACAATAAAGGTAAATAATTGTACACTGATATTTCATTATCGTAAACTATGATTGATTGATTAATTGTTAGATTGACACAAAAGTTGAGAAACTGAGTTTATAGGTTATGTCATACTATTGATAAATGTTGATAGTGTTAAGTAAATTATTAGTTTAAAATTAATTAATTAATTAATTATTATTTAACAAATTTTAAATAGTTTCAAATTTATTTAGCAAAAATTTGAACCTTCGATCTGAATAAATGTTTTGATTTTCGAATTGATTCTTTACAATTACAAATATTAAGAAAAAGTGGCAGATATAAGAAAACTTTATTTAAACTGTGTTGAGCAAGAATTTTAACATCTAATTTAAGTAAATGTTTTAATTTTCAACTTCATCATTTACAATTACAAATTTTATTTAGCAAAAATTTGAACCTTCGATCTGAATAAGTGTTTTGATTTTCAAATACCAACGCGGCTGGTGGAGTGGCGATCTATCGTAAATTATCATCGACATCTACGGCGGAAGTGTTCCAAGTTGCGATTACAGACGTAACTCGTGTCATTAAAACCAAGGGTGACATGTGCATGACTGAAGTTACTTGCTTCGCAGCTAATACTAGCTACAAGTTTATACTCGGTGCTGTATATATTCATCCAGGAGCTAGTATGCAGGATATTGGAATGTTACTATGGCAAGGACTCGGTCCGTACATTCACAACAGCCAGTACGTGCCACCGTTCGTGCAAATTGATTCTAGTATACCGATTCTTCTGTGTGGTGATTTTAACAAAAACGTAAAGCCTGACAACTCGTTTCTTAATTTCATGAAAAATACGTATAATCTTGATTGCGTATCAAACGTTTCTAAGTCAACTACGTTAAAAGGAACAACTATCGACTTGACTTTCGCAAGACACATTACAGCAGAAACACTTCCTTTCATTTCATATTTCTCCTATCATCGTCCTATCCTCAACAAAATCACTCAAATAGGAATTAGTTAAGTTTAAGTTTACATGTACAATGTTTTAGTAAACAAAATATATTTCTATAGTTAAAATTTGTGCAATTCTTATTTTCATTCAATTCCTTGTTCCTATTGTGCAATTTAATTATATTCATATCAATAAATATTCTACCGTTGTCACGTAAAATCTTCGCCCGTAAAACCGACTTTACAGGCAACCATTGTTTTTTTAAACATAAAAAGTGTCCAATGCGGGAATCGAACCCGGGTCGTAGTGGTCGAAACCAAACGGTTTAACCAGCCTTCCACCGACCCCCGGGACATCTGTGATGGTTGACAGTTTGGTCTTGTTTGTCGATAAGATTCCGAGAACCCTTCACACCTGTGGTCGTCCCCCCGGAGTCCAGGGATGATTGACAAGTGTCCCATGGGGCCTCTTGTGACCAAAGTTGCAGAGCTACTTGACAATATTTAATCTCGCAAATTAGCTATGAATAATGATAAAGCACAATTTGGATTATAGATTATAATACAAGAAAATAAGACCTAATCCAAATAAATTAATAGTGTGTGACATTTTGGTAACAGCATTGTTACGGTCATCTCATTTATTCTTTTGTCCGGGGGTCGGTGGAAGGCTGGTTAAACCGTTTGGTTTACGACCACTACGACCCGGGTTCAATCCCCGCATTGGACACTTTTTTCTGTTTAAAAAAAAAAAAAAAATGCTCCAATGGCCCCCCGATTCTTGCAAAAGTCCAACCCCACCAGCGAGTGCAAGTAACCAAACGGGGCTCTGGCACATTTGTAAGTGCAAAGTCGAACTGCTTTCACATGTGTAGACATGTGGTGCGCTTACAGTAAAAAGCAGTCGCTAACTACCCACCATGATTATCATGGCCTGTACCACGTGTACTAGGGATAAGCAAAAAAATATATATATATATATTCTTTTGTTCGATGATGGTAACAATGCTGTTGCCGAAACGTCACACACTATTAAATTATTTGGATTAGGTCTTATTTTCTTGTTTTATAGCTATGAATAAATATGAAAATGTCAAACATTAAGGTAACAAGACTAAATCTGCTACAAGAAGACCAAATCCAAATAAATAAATAGTGTGTGACCATTTCAGTAACAGCGTACCATCATCAGACAAAAGAATAAATGCTTTTGAATAAATTCTTTTGTCTGATGATGGTAACAACGCTGTTACAGAAACATTAAACACTATTAATTTATTTGGATTAGTTCTTATTACCTTGTAGCTATAATCTATAATCCAAATTGTGCTTTATCATGACCACAAATCTGCTAAATTGTGTTTGATGTTTCGGTAAAAAACCTCATAAAAATTTCAATCACAGTTTATTGATCTGGATTTTGGTCTTGTTACCTTATGTTTCTAATCTATAATACACAATCTGTATCACTATTGTTGGCTAAAATAATTCAATTTTTCTAATATTTTGTCTGATAGAATTCAAATATAAATAAACCTGTCTATAGCGCCCCCTCTAAATAGCGTCTTCCTCTCTATAGCGTCCGATTTTAAATATTAAAATGTAAACATTTTACATTAAAAGTGACCTGTCTATAGCACCCCCTCTCTATAGCACCCTATTTTGGTGAGTCCCAAGAAGGGTGTGTGTGTGAACATAATGGTTTATTGCAAGTGGTCAGAGGGCAACGTACTGAATTCTATGATGTACATTGTGAACGGATCGTTTCAAGACGGGTCTGTGACTATCAGTAATCCTGCTGACACCTTAAAAAGAAATGAATTTGGGAAAAAAGTCCCAAGAGGGGGCGCTATAGACAGGTTTAATTGTATAAATAAATAAATATAAATCAATAATTATAATATTGAGATAATGCTTTAATGGAAGAATAACTGGCTATCCTGTTTATTTTCTTCTTTTGTATTTTACTTCTTAAACTGAATGATAAGGTACACAATTTGTGGATTATAGATTATAAATACAAGGTAATAAGACCAAATCCAAATAAATAAATAGTGTGTGACATTTTGGTAAGTGTGTTGTTACCATCTTCAGACAAAAGTACTGAATGAGAAATTTTACCACAGCATGTTTTAAATAGTTACTGTCATCAAATGTGTAAACAAGATAACAGATAGGAATAAGATAGTTTTCTGCTATCTTGTTTACACACTTGATAACAGTAACTATTTAAACCATGCTGTGGTAAAATTTCTCATTCAGTACTTTTGTCTGAAGATGGTAACAACACTGTTACTGAAACATTACACACTATTTATTTATTTGGATTTGGTCTTATTACTTTATTTTTATAATCTATAATCAAAATTGTGTGCCTTATCACTTTATTACCTTATGTTTCTTACTGCTACTGAGTGGTAGTTCCAGATCTTCAGACCAACAGCCTTTGCCTGTCCCAAGCCCGGATGAAAAAGAAGGAGGGGGATTCATAGTTTGTTGATAATGCACAATTTGGAATTATACGAGGGTTGTCCGTTAAATAAGTTCCACAGGGCACCACTGTCATGAGGATCGCTTTTAGGCTCGAGCCGACTGCACGGGCTCGTAGCTTGTTCTCCCCACTCCAATTTCCCACCAAGGACACATCGCTGGTAAGCTTAGTCTTGGCTGAGCAGCCGTTAGTGATGGAGTTTCCCCTCGTGTCTCCCGCCAGCTGCGAATTACGGTCAGTAATTCGTTTTTTGGCCGCAAAGAAAAATTCGGCGAAGGACATTCATACTGAACTCTGTAAAGTGTATGGAGAAGGGTGTATGAGTTCTGGGATGGTGCACAGATGGGTCAGAGAATTTGAAAATGGCCGAACAGACGTCCACGATGAACCGCGTGCTGGACGGCCATCGGTTTCGGACGAAATCATTGCCAAATTCGAAGCGGCAATGCTTGAAGATCGATGGGTTACTGTGCAGAATCTGCGATTTGGTTCCTGATGTCAGTAAAACCACCATAGACAAGATTTTGGGTGAACATTTAGGGTATTCAAAGGTCTGCGCAATATGGGTTCCGAAAATGCTGACTGAAGACCATAAACGGCAGCGGGTTGTAGCGGCCCAGAAATTTCTTGATTGCCACAAAACTGACGGAGAGGAATTCTTGAATTTGATCATTACTGATGATGAGACCTGGGTGCACTACACCACACCGGAGACAAAGGAGCAATCCAAGCAGTGGAAGCACACTTTTTTGCCGAAACCTCTAAAGTTTAAACAAACGCTTTCTGCCGGGAAACTTATCACTACCGACTTTTGGGACCGAAAGGGTCTATTGTTGTGCGACTTTATGCGTCGGGGTACAACAATCAATTCCGACCGGTACTGTGAGACCTTAAAACAACTTTGACGTGCGATTCAGAACAAGAGTAGAGGGATGTTAACCAAAGGGGTGCGATTTCACCATGACATCGCTCGGCCGCACACCGCCCATCAAACCACTGCCCTCTTTGAAGAATTTGGATGGGAATTGGTGTCACACACACACACACCCACCCTACAGCCCGGACGTAGCTCCTAGTGACTTTCATCTCTTTCCTGAGTTGAAGAAAAACCTGGGTGGAACCCAATTCCAGGACGATGACGAGTTGAAAGAAGCGGTTTTAGGCTTTCTATGCGGCCAGGCGGCAGAGTTCTTTGACTCTGGGTTCAATAAGTGGGTGTCCCGAATGCAAAAATGCGTCGAACGAAACAGGGAATATGTAGAAAAATGAAAAAGTCTGATATTTTCAAAAATGTATTTTTCAGGGCAAATAAACCTGTTTTTCTGTATGAAAAACCTCTGTGGAACTTATTTAACGGACAACCCTCATAGATTACTAGCAGATGTGTACCCGGCTTCGCCCGGGTTTTATCCGAGTGAAAGTTTGCCTAACGAATATTATTGATAATAATATTCCGGAATACACAGAATATTATGATAATGATGATATTAATATTCGTTACATTATATACAGTAAAACCCCGCTATAACGAACCCTGGATATAACGAACCTTCCCTTATAACGAACCCACGCCGATTCCCAATTCCATTCCATTGAAAATACCATCGTTATAACGAACTTTGCGATTTTTAGAATAACGAACTACCCCTATAACGAACCTATTTCGGGTCCCAAAATGATAAAATGTTTAAAGCTCGCGGATCGCGATTTCAAAACAATAAATTTAGCGGCATTGTTTGTTTGATTTTTGCACTTTATTTTTGCTGTATGTTGTATAAATTTTTACACATTATACTTTTTATTAATTAGAATATCTTTGCATCCATTAAATTTGAAATATAAAAAATGCAAATGGCTTCCAAAATGAAGAAAACAAAGGCATTTTAAAAACAAAAGCATTATTTCATTTAAAAAAAAAAGGCCATTTACAGAACTTTTCAAAGTGAAACAACATAGGCAAAATGTTAAGAACATATTAAAATAAGAGAATATAACTTTTCTATTATAAAAGATAAAATATAAAGTTATTAAAAATTGTTACAAAGAGGAATCAACTTCAACTTTTGCCGCGATCGCGATCGTACGTTTTGGAACTTAAAAAAAAAAAAAGTCCAAATAAACGGTCCCGTGATGAAACAAAAATTATTTTTATGCCATTAACTATGGTGATTTTAAAGTCAGCAATGTTTTGCATGGCAGGTTAAAAAAAAAACGAAATCTAGACCTAGAAGAATATGGGGAAACATGAAATGGAAGAAAAACACTAACTTTATTTGAATGGTGCAATGCTTGGAAGAATGCTTTGAAACAACAAGGTATTAGAGCCATTTTTTTTCAAGTAAAAATTGTATTATATAATATATGTGATAATGATGTTTTAAAATCATTTCAGATCTTTGAATATATATTTAATAAAACTTTGCCTAGGATTTGTCTTGATTTTTAACTTAGACATAGAGGTACATGTATGTTAATCATAAGAAGAACCTATTATCTAATGATTTCTATTATTATTCAGTATTAATATAAGGAAATTAGTCAATTAAGGGAATTAAAATAAAGTGACCACTATTAAGAGGCAGCCTCTTCTTGTGTGTATGGCTGTTTTTTAATTATACGGTCTAAAATTTTTGAAAAGTAAAAAAAAAATAGCCAAACCGTGGCTATAGTGAACCGTGGCTATAGTGAACCAAAAGCTCTGTCCCATTGGGGTTCACTATAGAGGGGTTTTACTGTATTTGAATAATATATAAAATATATTTTTCGAGCAAACATATCCATTCTCTCTACTGAATAAATTTTTAAAAAGATATATATAAATTCGAAACTATTTTAAACACATAAGATTCTTTTTGAAATTAAACAATTTACTGCCCTTACTGCAATGGAAAAATTAATGGGAGGACCTGGCTCATCAGTGGGGAACCCTTCCAGCGGTTTTGCCAGTTTAAGCCAGGCCCTCCATTTAATTTTTCCATTGCAGTAAGGGCAGTAGAAATTGTTTAATTTCAAAAAGAATCTTATGTGTTTATATTAGTTTCGAATTTTGATAACAGATAGCGCGCTAGTGCATCATATATATAAATAAAAGTATCTAGAGATATACTACATGATCTTAGCCAAAAGGCAGAGAAATGATATTTTATATATAGAGATGACATGGCTTCAAGTGTCTTCTGCTCGAGTGAATGTTTCACTGGCAGAATTTTGTTCCTGCCTACTAAAAATTATTATCTGGCTTCGCCCATGGTCTGCTTTAGTGAATATTCCCCTAAAGAATTTTGTTTATGTCGATCAAGCATGCTACAGCAATATTGTCATCATCATATCTGACTAAAAAAATATTGTTGCTCAGTACTTGGTTAATTATATTAATTTTTATATACAATAATTTTTCTTGGTTAAAAGTGCGACAAAAAACTCTTCCAGATTTAACTCTCTGTCCTGTTAAAATTTCAGTGAGATTAGTTACATAATGACAGCGTGCATAGCCGACAAACATTGCATCGTAATATATATACAGTAAAACCCTGCTAATACGAACCCTGGATATAACGAACCTTCCCTTATAACGAACCCACGCCGATTCCCAATTCCATTCCATTGAAAATACCATCGTTATAACGAACTTTGCGATTTTTAGAATAACGAACTACCCCTATAACGAACCTATTTTCGGTCCCAAAATAATAAAATCTATTTAAAATACTATGCTTATAACGAACTTAGAATTGTAATTTTAAAAAATATATATTAAAACAACTAAATTTTGAGCATGTTGCAGCTCGTGGATCGCGATTTCAAAACAATAAATTTAGTAACATTGTTTGTTTTTAATTTTGCACTTTATTTTTGCTGTATGTTGTATAAATTTTAACACATTATACTTTTTATTAAATAGAATATATTTTCATCCATTAAATTTGAAATATAAAAATACAAATGGCTTCCAAAAGGAAGAAAACAAAGGCATTTTAAAAACAAAAGCGTTATTTCTTTAAAAAAAAGGCCATTTTCAGAACTTTTCAAAGTGAAACAACACAGGCAAAATGTTAAGAACATATTAAAATAAGAGAATATAACTTTTCTATTATAAAAGATAAAATATAAAGCTATTAAAAATTGTTACAAAGAGGAATCAACCTCAACTTTTGCCGCGAACGCGATCGTACGTTTTAGGGCTAAAAAAAATCCAAATAAATGGTCCCGTGATCAAACAAAAACTATTTTTTAGGCCATTAACTATGGTGATTTTAAAGTCAGCAATGTTTTGCATGACAGGTTTAAAAAAAACGAAATCTAGACCTAGAAGAATATGTGGGAAAATGAAATGGAATAAAAACACCAACTTTATTTGAATGGTTCAATGCTTGAAGAATGCTTTGAAGCAACAAGGTGTTAGAGCCATTTTTCCAAGTAAACAATGTATTATATAATGTGATAATGATGTTTTAAAATCATTTTATATCTTTGAATATATATTTAATAAAACTTTGCCTTGGATTTGTCTTGATTTTTAAATTAGACATAGAGGTACATGTATGTTAATGATAAGAAGAACCTATCATCTAATGATTTCTATTATTATTCAGTATTAATATAAGGAAATTGGTCAATTAAGGGAATTAAAACAAAGTGACCACTATTAAGAGGAAGCCTCTTCCAGTGTGCATGGCTGTCCTTTGATTATACGGTCTAAAAATTTTGAAAAGTAAAAAAAATGGCCAAACCGTGGCTATAGTGAACCAAAAGCTCTGTCCCATTGGGGTTCACTATAGAGGGGTTTTACTGTATATATGTTCCTGGCTTCACCCGGGTTTTATCCGAGTAAAAGTTTGCCTACCGAGCATTTGTTAAAATGATTCTAGCAAACATCCAATCCCTACTGAATCTATACTTGTCTATACTCTCAATAATTTGAAATTTTTTCCCGGTCCCTTGAAAAATACTCGATAAGTTGAATAAAATCAAAATTAATTGGTCCACTTGGTAATTTGAAGTTGAAGGAATAGTATCTTGCCACTGTATTTAGCGAATGTACCCGGCTTTGCCCGGTTTTTACCCGAGTAAAAGTTTGCCTAACGAACATTTGTTAAAACGATTCTAGAAAACATTCAATCCACCTATATATAGATTTATAAACGTATATAAATATTGTTATATGTGTTTAAATATATTTTTGAAACACATAATTTTTTTGAAAACATTTGTTAAATTTTAAATAAGATATTTTAAAAATATATATATTAATATTGAAATGCCAAGTTTTTTTACAACTACATTGGAATATTTTCAATTTTGAATCAGATTTGGGAAATTCCATCTATTAGGAATGAGAAATGCATTAGGAATTACTTGATGCATTTTACAGAATTTAAGAAAATAGATATGAGAAAAAGAACTCACCCTTTTAATGCTGTGTTTTCTCAACTTCTTGAAGTAGAGGAGAACTTCAGATCCTGAATTCTTTAAAATGGAATCTTCAAGTGATGGCTTAGCATCAACATTGATATTCACTTTGGAATTCATTTTCTTCAGCTCATAGGAAGAATAACTTCTTAGGTCCATTGAAGTCAAATAAAATTGATGAGGCACAATTTGGATTGTAGTTTATAAACACAAGGTAATAAGACCAAATCCAAATAAATAAATAGTGTGTGACGTTTCGGTAACAGCGTTGTTACCATCTTCAGACAAAAGTACTGAATGAGAGAATTTTACCACAGCATGCTTTTAAATAGTTCCTGTTATCAAGTGTGTAAACAAGATAACAGATAAGAAGATATTTATCTGATAAACAGATGGGAAAAACACCTGCTGATTAATATTCTTAGAATTAAAAGTTTTTTCAAATATAATTAAAAGCATATCTATAAATATAATTTATATTTCCTCTTTCTTCCATTCTGTTAATTGTAGCACATTTCTTTTGAATGAAAAATGCTTCTTTAAATTGTCTCTTAAAATAATTTTTCTCATAATCTAGTATCTTTGTTTCTTTTAGGTTAAAAAATTATGTCCTGTGATTTTTCTATGTTCTACAAGTGCAGAATTCTCAATTTTATCCCATTTCAGAGCATATTCATGGTTTTTCATTCTTTCTTTTAAAGTTCTGGATGTTTGTCCTACATAACATTGGTCACATTTTTCACATTTCACTTCATAAATTAAACCTGCTCTATTTGGTATGTGAGTGTTCTTATGGTTGTTGATATATTGAGAGATAGGGTTACATGGTTTCCATGCAATGTTTATTTTTTCATACTTTTTGAATATATTAGTCAATTTTCTTGCAAACTTTTGGTTTATAAATGGCAATGTGATAAATTTGGCTTCTTTATTTTTGCACTTTAGATTTTGAATTAAAGTATTATTCTCATATTTTTGGTTCATGTCTTCTATTATTCTATCTATCAATTTGATGGGAAAATCTTCATTGATTAGTTCATTTTTGATGTTGTTAATTTCTATATTTCTTTTAGTTGTATCATTAATGAGTGTAAAAGCTCTATATATAAGAGCTTTTACTAATCCTACTTTTTGGCTGAAATGGTGCTGTGAGCTAAAGTTCCAATAAGTTCCTGTATGTGTTGGTTTTTTGTATATAGAGGTTGTAATGTTGTTATTGTTGTATGATAAGTTCATGTCCAGGAAATTTATTGATTTGTTGTTATCTACTTCCATAGAGTAATTGATATCAGGCAATATATTGTTGAAAGTATCCAAAATATTTTGTTCACTTCCCTGATTAATAAATAAAATGGAGTCATCCACATATCTTTTAAAATAATAAACATCATTTTTAAGTGAATTTAGAGCTTTTATTTCTAATTGGCCTATAGTAATACAAGCTGCGTTTGGTGATATTGGACTACCCATTGTTGCACCTTTCATTTGGAGATATATTTGGTCATCATAAATAAAGTATGTTGTTTTCAAACAAAATTCTATTCCAATTAAAAATTCAGATTTTGGCAAATTATTTATTTTTGATTCTTTTATCACATGGTTTAATGCATCCATAATTGTGGGTATAGGGATTGAAGTAAACATGGATTCAACATCTAAAGATATAATTCTTTGATTTCCATTTAGCTTCATGTCAATAATATCTTCTTTGAATTCACATAGGAGTTAACAATTTCATTTTCATTAAAATATTGGTAGATTTTTAATTGTTGTGCTAACCATTTTGACAAGGCATATGTTGGTGAAGGTCTATTGTTTACTATTGGGCGTAATGGACAGTTAGGCTTATGGACCTTTGGGGCACCATATATATTGGGCACATGTGCATCATAATTTTTCAACTTGGTTAAAAGCCTGTAATTAATATATTTGTTTTTTCTCCAGTTTTTAAGTATAGTGTTCAATTTATTTTTGAAGTTTTTTGTTGGATCATTTTGTATAGGAGAATAGGTACCATTGTTATTCAATAAAGAAAGCATTTTTTGTTTATAGTCTTCTTTTTTCATTAAAACAATTCCATTCCCTTTGTCATATTTTGTTATTACATATTTTGTTTGTAGGTGTTTAAGTTTGGAGGTCAATTTTTTGTTTATATTATTTGATTTATAATTTTGTTTTAGTGTATTAGTAACTTCAAATCTAATATTAGCTGCCTCATTAGGGTTAAGAGTTTTGCATATTTCTTCTGTTTTTGAAATAATATCCAATTTTTCTTTTTGTTTCAGATTTTCCCCCAAAGCATATTTATAACCTTTGCTAAGCAAGTCTAGAACTTCATTTGAGATACCTTCACCTGTTAAATTCATGATGTTATTTTTTGGTTTAATTTCAGAGTTGAATACTTCATTTTTCTTTTCTGTTTTTCCCATCTGTTTATCAGATAAATATCTTCTTATCTGTTATCTTGTTTACACACTTGATAACAGGAACTATTTAAAAGCATGCTGTGGTAAAATTCTCTCATTTAGTACTTTTGTCTGAAGATGGTAACAACGCTGTTACCGAAACGTCACACACTATTTATTTATTTATTTGGATTTGGTCTTATTACCTTGTGTTTATAATCTACAATCCAAATTGTGCCTCATCAATTTTATTTGACTTCAATTGACCTAAGAAGTTATTCTTCCTATGAGCTGAAGAAAATGAATTCCAAAGTGAATATCAATGTTGATGCTAAGCCATCACTTGAAGATTCCATTTTAAAGAATTCAGGATCTGAAGCTCTCCTCTACTTCAAGAAGTTGAGAAAACACAGCATTAAAAGGGTGAGTTCTTTTTCTCATATCTATTTTCTTACATTGGAATATTATATTACTAAATCCTCAAATTAAATAATAAAATTTATTATACTTGGAACACATTTTAGCATTTTTACAATCTATAAATGTAATTTCACCAGATGCCGTGAGAGGCGCTGCTTGCGAGTGAAAGTAGAAAATTTGCAAATAAAATTGCAATGAATATTTATTTCAAATCAAATTCAAACCAGAAACCTTCCCAGTAGTATAGTAAATAACTTCCTAAAGTTTCACGACGATTGGATAATCTTATCTTTTAAAAACATTCATTGTGTAAACAAACTACGTGTAAAATTATCAACCAATCAAATTCATTTATCGTCACGACCAGTGCTGCGCCAAGCGGTAAAAAGCTAGAACTACTAACACTTTTTGGTTTTACATTTTTAAAAAAAAGCACATTAACCTTTTTAGTTTTTTGAATAGCCTATATGTTAAACGAAATCTTCAGCTACCTACATGCAAAATTTCATAATGATTGATTCTGTAGATTTTGCGCAACGCGATAACAAACATCGATTTTGGATTTCATTTTTATAGATATACTAGACGAATGGCCTGGGCAACGCCCGGGTTTTACCCGAGTGCGTATATATTTTAAAAACGTTTTAATTCAAATACTATTCGTTACAATTATAAATTGGTGCCATGGATGTCACTCTTGTGAAACGTCCCGTTCCAAACTGTGTGTTTTTAAAATGCTTTAATTATATATAATATAGACGATTGACCCGGGCAACGCCCGGGTTTACACGATTAAATGTATTTTACATATGGAAGATGGACGTAGGAGGTCACCCGCGAGGCTTTTTTGGCACCTGGCACAGCTGTGTCACCAACGCCAGGACCGCGCACGGTGGGAACTCGAAATGGCCAACCGGCCGGCAGCCGGGCGATTCCATTATTTTGGAGGGGGGGGGGGGTGCCCGGCGGCAGGGAGGTCACGTGCTCGCTGGCATCCAATGGGCGCCCCCCGCCGTCAAAACGTCATGTGTTCTAGAGGGCGCTGCTCGTGAGCTAAGTTGAATAATTTGAATATATAGTTTTAATAATTGATTTATATAGTTTTTAAAATAGCCTATCGTCTTCCCCGTATTCTTTTACCTATGTATGGAAATTTTGGTACCAATTGGTTCAGTAGTTTTTGAGTTTATCACAAAACAGACAGACAGACAGACAGAAATTGACTTTTATATATATAGAGAAAGGATAAACACAAGGTAATAAGACCAAATCCAAATAAATAAATAGTGTGTGACGTTTCAGTAACAGCATTGTTACCATCTTCAGAAAAAAAATAATGAATGAGAAATTTTACACACACTATTTATTTATTTGGATTTGGTCTTATTACCTTGTGTTCATAGTTTGTTCTTGCCTTAAATAAAATTGTTGTGTCACCCTGAAGTTTATCTTTCCTAATTTTCCAGGTGGAAATAACTTACCAACATTTACAATCTATGGCTATGGAATGATCTTAAAAAACCTGGTTATGGAGCCATACTAGTTCCAAGACTGACTCATCTCAAAATATTCTTTAAAAGAGAGCTAATACAGTTAAACATATCTATAGCGCCCCCTCTAGGGACTCACCAAAATAGGGTGCTATAGACAGGTCACTTTTAATGTAAATCGCATCGTACTACGTATTTAAAATCGGGCGCTATTTAGAGGGGACGCTATAGACAGGTTCAACTGTACTGTGTCAAATTTCTTGAAAATAGTCAAGATACATTTTTGATCAACAACAATAAAATTTTATTTATAAAAATATAAAATATATATTCAATAAAATAATACATTGAATCAAAATTAAAATACAGACATTAGGTCTACAGGGAAAAGTTTCTTTTGAAAATATTCTTTGATAAAGCTCAATATTTGGATTATAGATACAAAAAAATAAGACCTAATCCAAATAATTTAATTGTGTGTGACGTTTGGGTAACAGCATTGTTACCATCATCAGATAAACATCACACACTATTAAATTATTTGGATTAGGTCTTATTTTCTTGTATCTAAATATTCTTTATTTACAAATCTCTCAAGCTTTCGGTCAAGTAAGCCCTTCTACAGGAAAAAAATATTTTACATTTAATCGCCAATAGAATAAGAGTTAAAATCAAATAATTATACCCAATAATAATAATGACTCAAAGCATTTTTATTTGATTTTTAACTCTTATTAGGGATTTAATGTAAAATATTTTCTCTTGTAGAAGGGCTTTCGTTCCCGAAAACTTGAGAGATTTGTAAATAAAAAATATTTTGAAAATAAACTTTTTTTAAATGCTCCAATGGCCTCCCCGATTCTTGCAAAAGTCCAACCCCACCAGCGAGTGCAAGTAACCAAACGGGGCTCTGGCACATTTGTAAGTGCAAAGTCGAACTGCTTTCACATGTGTAGACATGTGGTGCGCTTACAGTAAAAAAGCAGTCGCTAACTACCCACCATGATTATCATGGCCTGTACCACATGTACTAGGGATAAGCAAAAAAAAACTTTTTTTTTCTTATCCCTAGTACACGTGGTACAGGCCAAGATAATCATGGTGGGTAGAAGTAGGCGCTGCTTTTACTTGTAAGGCTACCACATTTATACACATGTGAAAAACAGTTCGACTTTCCACTTACAAATGTGCTAGAGCCCCGTTTGGTTACTTGCAGTCGCAGGTGTGGTTGGACTTTTGCAAGAATTGGGGGCCATTGGAGCATTTTTTTTCAATCAGAAAAAGTGTCCAATGCGGGAATTGAACCCAGGTCGTAGTGGTCGAAAGCCAAAGTTTAGACCATCATTCCACCAACCCCCCCCCAAGAGAATATTTTCCCTGGAGGCTTAATGTTTTTATTTTAATAAATTGTATATAAAAATTGTAAATAGCATATTGTTATGATTATGCAAATCTAATTTGTGGTTCAATTTGTCTAATTTTATATTTGGTTGTTATATTTTACATTTGATGTTAATATCGTATTCTTTCAAAAACCAAATGAGAGAAAACATAAAGCAAGATGGTTTGGAAATGGATTCATCATAAAGTAATTGAGTTGCTTCATAAAGGGACATTTCAACAACTTCAATAAATTCACCTTCATCACGGTTGCCTCCGCCTTCAGTTATCCTCATTTCTTCTGTAACTTCAGCAAGGTAGAGATGCTGAGTTGATCCTGTTACACCAACTCCTGCTCTGTAGGTTATGACCTTCTTGATTGCTTCTAGGGGCACTTTATACCCACATTCTTCATAAATTTCATCTTGGGCAATTTCTACCAATGATTTATTTTTATCAACAATTCCTGCACATAATTCATAAGTTATTCCAAGTTTTGGTGGATACTTTTCTAAATCGATGTCATCATTTATATCTAAAATTGGAATATGACTGATGTAAACTGCTGGACGGAATTGTTTGACAAATGTTAAAGTCTCTTTTGTTTTATTGTAAATTATGTTGGATAACTGAATGCTACGACAGCTAGCGCCACACTGGACCTATCATCATCACAACTGTTTGTTTACCTTCTTCTCTATACTTCAATAACTGTTCGCTACCATAACTTTGTCTTTTCTTGCTAAACGGATAATAAAGATTATTATCATATAATCCTCAACGTCCTCATGCCTTCCTACAAGCTGTAAGTACCTAAATCTTACAACAATTAGATTATGAGACTGAATATTGCATGAAATTCAACTAACGAGTTAAGACAAAGAAAAAAGGCTTAGCAAAAATGGCGTCACTCCCGAGCCACGATGTAACCCTAGATAAGCTCGACGGCTATAACTACTCACTATGGTCTTTCAAAATTGAAATGCTCTTGCAAAAGGAAGATCTTTGGGAAGTTGTCACCGAAAATATTCCAGATGAACCTAAAGTCGAATGGAAAAAGAAAGATTCAAAAGCTAGAGCTATCATTAATCTAAGCATCGCCGACTCACAAATAGTGCATGTCAAAAACCTACTAACAGCCAAAGCTACCTGGGACACTCTTAAAAATATCTATGAAAGAAAAACACTCTCAGGAAAAATTTATTTGCTAAGGAAACTATACAGCTTAAAACTCGAAGAAGACAAAGACATGCAGCAGCACATCACTACCATGATGGAACTTGTTGACAAACTGCGAACCATTGGCGAAACACTAAAGGACTCTCACATTACGGCTATACTGCTTTGCTCGCTTCCAAAGAGCTACTCCAATCTCATCACGATGTTGGAATCAAGGCCTGATGACGAGCTAACGCTTGAATTCACCAAGAACAAACTCCTTGATGAACACACACGCAGAGTAGAAAGCTCGAAAGACGAAAGCACCGCATCAAAAGCCTTAAAAAGCCTCCACGAAGCTTCAAGCCAAAGAAGAGAAAAAGAGAAGAAATTCTGTTCTTTCTGCCACAAACCAAACCACTCCAAAGAAGAATGTTGGCACTATCAAAAGCGAAACAACAGCAACAAAGAGTACAAATATGAAAACTTCAGAAGAGGAAACGTACCAAAGTACACAAATCAGTCGAGTGTCACCCAAGAACAATCAACAAATCAGAGAACAACAAAAGGACCTAACCCAAAAGCTCTCAATTGCACTCAACGAGAAGCAAGTGTACACAACTGGTTCGTCGACTCTGGAGCCACATCTCATATGGCGTACGACGAAAGCTTCTTCACTGAACTTAACAGAGAACAAACACAAGATGTTGTGGTTGCTAATGGCAATAAGCTGCAGGTCAAAGGGATAGGACAAGGAGAAATCAAAGTCATCACACCCCAAGGAAAGACTGACACCTTACTTCTCACAAAAGTTCTCTACATCCCGGAACTAACAGACAACCTTCTGTCAGTGAGTGCGGCCACCTCCAACGGATGTAAAGTAACGTTCAACAGAGATTGGTGTACCATCGAAAGAGACAACACAGCCCTCGCGAACGGTATACTTGACAATGGAATGTACCGACTCCACCTGGATGACAACCCCCAAACTCGCACATTCAAAGCAAATGTTGCAAAACAAAACCACTGCAAGAACAAAAATTGCCTCATGCTCTGGCACGACAGACTAGGACACAGAAATATAGAATCAATTAAGAAGATTCGAAATGAGAACCTAGCAAGAGGACTAAGTCTAAATAACTGTTCGCACAGCACAGACTGCGTTCAGTGCATTCAAGGAAAACTCACCGAAACCCCATTTCCAAAGAAGACAGAGTACAGAGCAACTGAAACGCTTCAACTTGTACACAGTGATATCTGCGGTCCATTACCAACTAACTCTCTCAGCGGTAAGAGATACTTCATCACCTTCACTGATGACTACAGCAGATACACGAAGATCTACCTCCTGAAAGGAAAAGACGAAGCCTATGAAAAAATAAAAGACTACGTCATCTCAGCACACACGGAATTTGGAAAGCATATCCAAACCATACGGACAGACAACGGTCGTGAGTACGTAAACCGACAAGTCGAAGATTTCCTGAACCAAAGCGGAATCAAACATCAGCTAACAGTCCCCTACTCACCAGCCCAGAACGGAGTAGCAGAACGGAAAAATCGATCACTAATGGAGATGACAAGATGCATGCTGTTTGACTCAGGACTCCCACAGTCTCTATGGGCGGAAGCGGTTACCACAGCTAATTACCTACACAACCGAATACCCTCGAAAGCTACAGACAAGACTCCTTTTGAACTATGGACCAACAGGAAGCCCAGCCTGAAGCATCTAAAAAGATTCGGATGTAAAGCCTTCGCCTATATTCCCAAGATAAAAAGAAACAAGTTGGATAGAAAAGTTATCGAAGGGATCTTTCTTGGATACGATGATCGAAGCAAAGGATACAGAATCCTGCACGATACAGACAACATCACAATCAGCAGATCCGTAAAATTTATAGAAAAAGAAAATGGGTTTCACCTCGCTTCCACAAAAACAACTTCACCACAAGTACTAAGTACAGATCTAACTTCCTCCAATCATATTGGTAATGCAGAGGAAAGTCAGGAACCAGGAACACAATCCGAAAACCTTGAGGACTCAGAAACCGAGGATTACATTCAACCCGGTACAAGCACAGGAACACAAGTGGTCACACAAAGAAGATCCACGAGACCAACAAAGGGAATACCTCCCATAAGAAATGACTACATGCTGTACAAAACTGAAGCTCAGGACATTCTGACCAAGCCGCTACCAAGGCCGACATTTGAGAAGTTACGCTACAACCTCGTGATGTCTCCACATTCATGCCGGGGATTTGTTGGATAACTGAATGCTACGACAGCTAGCGCCACACTGGACCTATCATCATCACAACTGTTTGTTTACCTTCTTCTCTATACTTCAATAACTGTTCGCTACCATAACTTTGTCTTTTCTTGCTAAACGGATAATAAAGATTATTATCATATAATCCTCAACGTCCTCATGCCTTCCTACAAGCTGTAAGTACCTAAATCTTACAACAAATTATAATTGCAACGCTGTCAGGAACTTTCATCAAATCCCATGTTCTGATTACGCCATTCTGCTTGAAATGCATTCTTGATGGCTTAATATAAATTGAATTATTGCATTCGGTAAAGCGTATATCGCTAATATTTTCCATTTTGTTCTAATGTCATAAAGATAATATTAATTTTTTCGCAATAAGACGGTTTGAAATGCTTTAAAAAGTAAGAAAAAAACAGTAACCGCCCGATAATAATAAGGTTATTATCTTGAATGTTTATATCTATCTTTTGTTTATGTTGAAGTCGAATCGGTATATTTCCTTCTGATTCGAACTTTTGAAGAATAATTCGCTCATTGAATTATAATTTTGATTTTTAAAAATATATTTATGTTTATGTATTACCAAAAAATGTAAATGAAGCTATCATATATATATATATATATATATATATATATATATATATATATATATAACATATTTTCAATTTTTATTAGATGTATATATTTTAATTATTTTATTATATTTTTATAAAAAATTCTAGAGGGAACGTATTAAAGATATTAACATGCCCACCTTTATTAGTAATATTTTATGTGACTTTGTATTTTAATTTTGAATAGAATAGACTTTGAATATATATACAGAGAGTTTATATTAACATAATATAAAAGTATTTTATTTTAAAGAATACTCTACATATAATCTCAGTATTTAAAAAAATCGCTTTACCTACCCCATATTATTATTTCGTTCCTTTGGGTATACCTTTATTTATGTTTAAAAATATATATATGATGTATTTCTACTGTGTGGAAAAAAAATTTAGCAGTCGTTTGTGGCTGTCTCCACCTCAATAATCTCTTTATTTTTTCAAATCTTTTTAAAACAAACAACAAAATTTACATACTTGGCACGCGGTAAAATTGATTATTTTACAAACAAAGAACATTATGCAAAACAGATAGAATTTTTCTATTATGCAAAATAGATAGAAGTTGAATATCATTCAAAATGTATCATATATATATATATATATTTCCGATTTGAGGGGCAGGAGGATTTCTTTCAAAACAAAAATCGGTAATATGTGAATCTTGTGGGAATCTAAAGACATAAAGACATGGAGATTAGAACAAAGCTAATTTTTAAGGGATTAAATTGTTAAATGATGGTTCCCCGTTCAAATCACATTAATAGGTACCGCTCAGCAAGCGCAACCTAGTTCATGATAATTGAAACAGTGAATAATATGTGAAGGTTATTCACATATTAGACAAAATTTTAACGCGGGATTCAATTCCGGTTCATGACTGTCGGGAATCGAGGGGGTTACCCACTCGTCCACCGACTTGTTGTTAAATGATATAATTTAAAAACACACTATTAATTTTATATAAAAGGGCGTACCTGGATCTGTAAATATATATATATATATATTGTTTTTTTTTTTTTTTTACAGATCCAGGTACGCCCTTTTATATAATCTTAATTAATGGATCGCCTTTTGACTCAAACACTATTAATTACCATAATAAAACAGATTTTTTATTTATTCTGCTGCCCCTCTTATAGAAATATCTGAAATAAAAGTACACTAATACTTGCTGTTGGGTGTGTATAAACAAATTTAAAGTTCACTTTTATGAGCATAATTTTAAAGGAGGAATCCTGAAAGATCCTCTTCTGAAATTTATTTATCAACTGAGGGGGTTAACATGAAAGGAGAAATTTTTATAATTTTAAAGGATGAATAGGAAGTTAAAAAAAAAAGAACTTAGAAACCATAGATGGGCCACCCATCCATAATATGGGGCAGATCCACCTGGAGCCCTTTACTTCTATGTACATATTATATTTAAAAGTATAAAGCCCAGTAGTTTTCATACTTATCAGGGATTCAATTTTCAACAACAAGATATTCAGTAAATATTTTTATAAATTGGCTGTGTTAACTAATTCAACGATAGTCTCTCTCTTGTTGCAATGAGATTGCAACACTAAAAAAAATTATAGAGAAGCTCTAGATTTTTTGTACTTTTTCCCATGTGAACCAAAATTCATGATCCTTTAGCTTCTCAATGCAGTCACTTCTCTGAAGAATTTCTCCAAAAACAGGGTGCTGAATTGAGCGCCTCAAAGAACCATGCAGACTCTGCTGGACATACCAAATGGAACAAGTGTAAGTAACCATATGGAGCATGTGCAAGTAACAAAAAGGAACGTGTTCACATAAACAAATGAAAAAGTTCAATTAACCAAATGGAGTAAGTGCAAGTAATCAAATGAAACATGTTTACACAAACAGATGAAAAAGTTCAATTAACCAAAGGGAGCAAGTAACCATAAGGAGCATGTGTAAGTAACCAAATGGAACAAGTAACCATAAGGAGCATATGTAAGTAACCAAATGGAACAGGTAACCACATAGAGAATGTGTAAATAACCAAATGGAACAAGTAACCATATGGACCATGTGTAAGTAACCAAATGGAACAAGTAACCATATGGAGCTTGTGTACGGAACCAAATGGAACAATTAACCATATGGAGCATGTGTAAGTAACCAAATGGAACAGGTAACCATATGGACCATGTGTAAGTAACCAAATGGAACAAGTAACAATAAGGAGCATGTGTAAGTAACCAAAGGGAACAAGTAACTATATGGAGCAGGTGTAAGTAACCAAAGGCAACAAGTAACCATAAGGAGCATGTGTAAGTACCCAAATATAACCAGTGCAAGTAGCCAAAGGGAACAATATAAGTAATCTTAATTGAATTGCACTCTGATAATACACAATTTGGATTATTCTATATACAGTTACGAGCGTCATTCTTCGTCGCCTCTGTCACGGTTTACTTTTTTTTTGGAATGGCGCCCTCCTATTGGTCGGCTACGATCACGCCACCTTTGCACTTCCCCCCCCCCCCCCTCCCCCCCATTTTTGTAACTATTGTGTTGAAGCGGGTCACTCCTTAAATAAAAATGCATATATTAGTTAATAACTAAATGGAATCCTCTCTTTCTTTTTCCCAGTAAGAGACGCCTACGGAAGCCAACAGTACATAGACAGATAAAGCACATAGGCTATAGCTATTAACTAATATAAGCATTTATTTAAGGCGCCAATTTATAATTGTAACAAATAGTATTTGAATAAAAACATTCAATCGGGTAAAACACGGGCATTGCCCGGGTCATTCGGCTAGTAGATTATAAACATAAGGTAATAAGACCAAATCTGAATAAATAAATAGTGTGATGTTTTGGTAATAATGCCATTACCAAAACATCACACATTATTTATTTATTTGGATTTGGTAATAATAATATTACCTTATGTTGAACAGCTCTTTCTCCTTAACATATGGAATAAAGAGCCACAAATTTGTAAAAAAAAAAAATTATATTATCCCAATAAAACACACATAGAAAAACAGTTTATCATTGAACTTGTCAAAATTTCAATGTCACTTAGTTACTTATTGGTGGAGTTAAGGATGGTTGAAAGAGAGTAAATTAGAATGTAAACAAAAAAAAACTTTTTTTTTACCTCAGTGGGCGGAAGAATCCTCAAAATCAAATGAACATAGAGGTTGATAAACAAACAAAGAAGTTTGGAGAAGATTTAATGAAGAGTTTTTTTTTTTGCTTATCTCTAGTACACGTGGAACAGGACATGATGACCATGGTGGGTAGAAGTAGGCAACTGCTTTTACTGTAATTGCACCACATGTCTACACATGTGAAAAGCAGTTCGACTTTGCACTTACAAATATGCCAGAGCCCCGTTTGGTTACTTGCACTCGCTGGTGGGGTTGGAATTTTGCAAGAATAGGAGGCCATTGAAGCATTTTTTTTTTTAAATCAGAAAAAAGTCCCCAATGCGGGAATCGAACCTGTTTCGCAGCGGTTGAAAACCAACAGTTTAGACCATCCTTCCACCAACCGCCTTAATGAAGAGTATAATGAAGTAATTAAATCAAGCAAATGCTACAGGTTTCTAGAGATAAGTATTTTTTAAATCTTTATTAATTGTAACCTTGAGCTTTCGGGCATTTCTGCCCTTCTACAGAAGTACATGGAAACATGTTTCTTTATCTTTATTAAACATAATCTCGAGCTTACAGGCATCTCTGCCCTTCTACAGGAGTACATAGAAGCATGTTTCTATGTACTCCTGTAGAAGGGCAGAGATGCCTGAAAGCTCGAGATTACGTTTAATAAAGATAAAGAAACACATCTCCAGAAACCCATTGCATTTGCTTGATTAATATCCAGGAGATTTAAATCAATTGAAGTAATTAAATTGAAATTAAAGCTTGCAGAACATATATTCATTGGCTCATTGGGAGATTGTCTATTGATGATACTGGAGGTATATACCGTGAAGAATAAAAAAAGCAGTAACCAAGAAAGGATTGCTTTGATGATCTCTTCTTCTTCTTTCTTATCTCTGACTGGGTGAAGTAGAATGTGTCTGCCTTTGTCATTAAGACTGGGAGCACTACTCAGTGGCAGGCCGACTTAGCTCTAAAAGAAATGGCCACCTCTGACATGAGGAACAGACGCAATGTGCAGCCGCTCCTAACATGGAGTACAAACGCTGCTCATCCTGTATCCCTGGATCAGGAGCCCTTACAGGGTACTATCAGCCGGGCCAGCTAAGCCCAGGTTTTTTAGTGAGCTTGTTACTGCTCCCCCTCCTCCTTTTTCATCCGGGCTTGGGACCGGCAAAGGCAGAGTTCTTTTATGATCTAATAGAATGAAGCCTGGAATTGAATGATACAAAGAGGTGAATAGAATTGTAGAGAACAGGATGAAATGACATTTCATTATAGCTGTATCCCATGTTACTGCATGATTTTTTCTTTAAAATACAGTAGAACCACTCGGTAAAGGATAATATCTAGTTGCAGAGTCAAAGTGTCCTTTAGGAGAGAAGTGTCCTTTTATCAGAGAACAGCTAATTAGAAAAAAATGGTCATTTTTATGATGAAATCTGTCTTTTTTAGAAAGGTATCCTTTAGTAGGAATGTTCTTATGTGGAAGTTCTACTATATACAGTATAACCTCGTTAATTCGACACACCCCAATTCGACACTCGGCGATAATTCGACCATGTTCCAATGTCCCGACCTCCGGCCTATTAAATAACAAACCATAATTCGACAGTATCGATAATACGACAGTTCCGATAGTTCGACCATTTTAAAATTCGAATTTCGACAGTTGAATGTTATTTTACATGCAACTTTACAGCTAAACGGTATTACGGTGGCGACGATCGGCATCGGCGGGCGCCGCTACGATCGCGCCTGCGCACTTTTGGTTTCTGGTTAGTTTAAGTTTCACTTTGCAGTGCCGTTGCGCAATTTCGCGGATGTTATTGTTGTTTTTTTTACGCGGGAATTTCGGCATCATGCGCTAACTAATAATAATTTTTATATTTTTAACATTGAAATATTTTGGCTATTTTTAAATTTATAAATAATTTATTTTTAAATAAATAAATCTTTATAAAATGATCCAACAATGATTATGATAACATTTTATTTCAATATTCCATTTCTGTGTTATTATAAAAGATTTAAACACAAAATCAATAACACCTGCAGCAGCAGTGGATGCCTTTAATACATTAAAATTTATTTATTAAAAGACATTTCAGAGGAAGAAAGGCATGCATGTTTTTTCAAAATGCCATCTGGAATACATCCTGAATAGGATTTCAGTGCAAAAACAGATATCTATAAAGGAATTTTTAAAAAGATCTCTTCATGATTATTTTAAAATTTTCTTTTTATATATTTACCATATTTATTTCCTTTCAACTGCTATATTTTTCAATTAGAATAAAATATTATTTAATATATTATATTTAATATTTTAATGTCTTTAGAGTTAATATTTGATTATATTACTGAAAAGAAACACATTGCCAATAAATTTATTTGTTACAATTATTTATGTTTCTAAAATATGTATTAATGCCATTTTGTCACTGATACTAAAAGTTAATCATGAAAATAATATAAAAACACACAATGGTTTCAATTAATATCATTAATTTATATTACAGAGCTATTTAAAAAAAATATTATTTTAGCGAGTTAGATGATTACCTAATCATATAACCTTAATTCAACACTTCCTTTAATTCAACCGAAAGCTCTGATCCCTTGGGGTGTTGAATTAAAGAGGTTTGACTGTACATAAATAAAAAAGTTTAATAATGCACAATTTGGATTACAGATTATAGCTACAAGAAAATAAGACCAAATCCAAATAAATTAATAGTTTGTGATGTTTGGGTAACAATACTGTTACCAAAACATCACAAACTATTAACTTATTTGGATTTGGTCTAAATTTCGATAAAAAAAAAGTTTGTTTCCATGAAGGCTTGAAACCACACCAACCAGTTGTTGTGAATGATGATTCAGACCAACTCACCATGATATTTCGTACAAGAAATAAGTAAAAATAAAAGTAATGGAAAGATAGTTGGATGAAGACAAGTTACTCCCTCCAGAAGAAGTGGGTCAGTGATACTGGGAAGAGATAGTACTATGATGAAAAAAATATATATATAAACAATCTCAGATAAATACTTGATGGCCCCTGCAATGATATCACAGTTTCACCAATACAACACATTCTCATCTATTGAATCCAAAGAGCTAAAAAAATCTTTCGATACTTTGTGGTCTGAGGATGGTAACAAAATTGTTATTGAACCCCATCACATACTATTTATTTATTTAGATAGATATGGTGGTGATAAGGCACAATTTAGATTATAGATTAGAAACACAAGGTAATAAGACCAAATTCAAATAAATAAATAGTGTGTGATGTTTTGGTAACAGCGTTGTTGCCTAAATGTCACACACTATTTATTTATTTGGATTTGGTCTTATTACCTGTGTTTCTAATCTATAATCCAAGTTGTACCTAATCAAATATTATTGCTCTTTAGATTTTTAAAATACAATTTTTAGATGAGCCTTTTTCAGAGATATTTTTTTAATGAAATTATTTGTAGTGACTATCTATCTATATGTACCCACCAGCGAGTGCAAGTAACCAAACGGGGCTCTGGCACATTTGTAAGTGCAAAGTCGAACTGCTTTTCACATGTGTGTGTGGACATGTGGTGCGCTTACAGTAAAAAGAAGTCGCTAACTACCCACCATGATTATCATGGCCTGTACCACGTGTACTAGGGATAAGCAACAAAAAAAAACCTTTGTAGAAAGGTTTCACTGTATTCACACATGGAGGCTCTACTGTATATATGTGGGTTCTAGGGGGTTCAAGTGATTTTACATACACAAGAGACTATAGAACAAACAGATGAGGTACAATGATAAGGCACAATTTGGATTATAAACATGAGGTAATAAGACCAAATCTAAATAAATAAATAGTTTGTGAAGTTTCTGTAACAATGTTGTTACCATCTTCAGACAAAAGTACTGAATGAGAAATTTTACAACAGCATGTTTTAAATAGCTAACTGTTATCAAGTGTATATATAAGATTGCTTTTTTTTAAGGGGGGGGGGTTTCCACTTTTAATTTTAAGAATAATATTCTGTGTTTCTCAGAAAACTATTTTCTTCTATCTGCTATCTTATTTATACACTTGATAACAGTAACTATTTAAAACATGCTGTTGTAAAATTTCTCATTCAGTACTTTTGTCTGAAGATGGTAACAACGCTGTTACCGAAACGTCACACACTATTTATTTATTTGGATTTAGATTGTGTACAATTTGGAATATAGATGAAGCTTACAAGGCTAAATAAGTAATTTGTACATGATGTTTCTGTAAGGGCTTTGTTACTAACCTCACAGAATATGGTAAAGATTTGGCACAATAGAACCTCAATTCCACCAATTATATTTTCAACCATTTTTCAAATACATTATAAAGGACTGCGGCGTATGATTATAAAACAACACTTAAAGTTTCACCGCATAAGTTTCTTGTGGGTTCGATTCCCGCCCCTGGACACTTTTATTTTTCCGTTCGCCATTACTCTTCATATTTTCACCCTTTCATACTTCATCCAAAAAAGTTAGAAATAGTAAATATTTCTCTTTGAAATAAATATAGATTTTTCACAGAAAAGAAACTTATGCGGTGAAACTTTTAGTGTTGTTTTATAATCATACGCCACAGTCCTTTATAATGTATTATAAGTTACTTTAAGTATTATTTACGAACGGAAAAATACGTCCAGGGTAGCCTAGTGGACATGGCATCTGCCCGGTAAGCGGAACGTTGTGGGTTCGATTCCCGCCCCTGGACACTTTTATTTTTCCGTTCACCATTACTCTTCATATTTTCACCCTTTCATACTTCATCCAAAAAAGTTAGAAATAGTAAATATTTCTCTTTGAAATAAATATTGATTTTTCACAGAAAAGAAACTTATGCGGTGAAACTTTAAGTGTTGTTTCATTTTTCAAATATCATTTAGTCTTTTTTAAAATTATTATCCCAAGTATACATGGTACAGGCCATGATAATCATGGTAGGTAGTAGTTGGCGACTGCTTTTTCACATGTCTACATATGTAGAAAGCAGTTCAACTTTTGCACTTACAAATGTGTCAACACAATTTGTTTGGTTATTTGCACTCACTAGTAAGGTTGAAATTTTGCAAGAATCAAAGGCCATTGGGTCAATTTTTATTATAAAAAAAAGTGCCCAATGCTGGATTAGATTCCAGGACCATGGCTGTTGAAAAGTGATAGTTATACAACTTGTCCAAACAACCCCTCCAATCAGCCTATTTAATGCAACTGGCTCTAATTCCAACACAAGACTTTGATTCAACACCTCCTTGTATGATGTATTAGCGCGTCATTTTAAGAAATTTAAACTATTTTTGATGAGTAGGATTTAAAAAAATATATAAAATCAATTTTCTACTGCCCTTAAGAGAATAAAAATTGATTTATTTAAAAAAGAATCATTTGTGTCAAAAATAGTTTAAACCTCCCTTGTATTACAACCAAATCCCTATATACAGTCGAACCTCTTTAATTCAACACCCCAAGGGATCAGAGCTTTCGGTTGAATTAAAGGAAGTGTTGAATTAATGTATATTTAGCTAATCATCTAACTTGCTAAAATAGTATCATTTTAAAATAGCTTTGTAATATTTATATAAATTAATGATATTAATTGAAACTATTGTGTGTCTACTTTTTGTATTTATTTTTTTATTTTCATGATTAACTTTTAGTATCAGGGACAAAATGGCATTAATACATACAGTCGAACCTCTTTAATTCAACACCCCAAGGGATCAGAGCTTTCGGTTGAATTAAAGGAAGTGTTGAATTAAGGTTAGATGATTAGCTAATCATCTAACTCACGAAAATAACATTTAAAAAAAATTGCTTTGTAATATAAATTAATGATATTAATTGAAACCATTGTATGTACTTTTTGTATTTATTTTTTTATTTTGATGATAACTTTTAGTATCAGGGACAAAATGGCAATTTATTTATTGCGTATGATATTGTTTTTTACAGCACAATACAACAATGTTGGCAAGTTTCATTAGTGCTGTAAAGACCAGGATATCCTAAAGGATATTTGGTGATCAGTTGGTGATATCTGTCGATCAAAAGATCTAGCCCGAGGGCGCATGCCGGCCATCACCTTCCTCGGAAGAAGCCGCTCCTAACATGGGGGACAGACGCAAAATGGCAATAATACATATTTTTGAAGCATAAATAATCACAAATAAAATTTATTCTAATTGAAGAATATAGCAGTTGAAAGGAAATAAATATGGAAAATAAAAAGAAAATTTAAAAATAATATTTTAAAATAATTATGAATATATATATCTTTTTAAAAATTCCTTTATAGATGTCTGCCTTTTCACTGAAATCCTATTCAAAATGTATTCCAGATGGCCTATTTAAAAAAAAACATGCATGTCTTTCTTCCTCTGGAATGTGTTTTAAATAACAAAGAGCTTTTATTGTATTAAAGGCATCCACTGCTGCTGCAGGTGTTATTGATTTTGTGTTTAAATATTTTATAATAGCATGGAAATGGAATATTGAAATAAAATGTTATCATAATAATTGTGGATACATTCTATGAAGGTTTATTTATTTAAAAAGAAATTATTTGCAAATTTTAAAATAACTAAAATATTTCAATGCTGAAAATTAAAAAGAAAATAATATTAATAATTAGCGCACAAAGCCTAAATTCCAGCGTAAAAAAAAAAAAACAATAACACTCGCGACATTGCGCAACGGCACTGCAAAGTGAAACTTAAACTAACAGAAACCAAAAGTGCGCAGGCACGATCGTCGCCGCCGTAATACCGTTTAGCGGTAAAGTTGTATGTAAAAAAACATTCAACTGTCGAAATTCGAATTTTTAAATGGTCGAACTATCGGAAGTGTCGTATTATCGATACTGTCGAATTACGGTTTGTTATTTGATAGGCCGGAGGTCGGGACATCAGAATATGGTCGAATTAAGGTAGAGTGTCGAATTTGTGTGTGTCGAATTAACAAGGTTATACTGTATTTTTGAAACACAAATAATTACAAATAATATTTTATTCTAATTGAAGAATATAGCAGTTGAAAGTAAATAAATATGGAAAATAAAAAGAAAATTTAAAAATATTATTTAAAAAGAATCATGAAGATTGATTTTGTGATTGAATCTTTTATAATAACAAGGAAATGGAAAATTGAAATAAATTGTTATCATAATCATTGTGGCTACATTTTATAAGAATTATTTATTTAAAAGCAAATTTGTAAATTTTAAAATAACTATAATATTTCAATGCTGAAATTTAAAAAGAAAATATTATTAATTAGTGAACGATGCCTAAATCCCCGCGTAAAAAAAACAATAATACTTGTGACATTGCGCAGCAGCACTGCAAAGTGAAACTTAAACTAACACGAATCAAAAGTGCGCAGCGCAATCCTATCGGCGACCGCCGCTGTGATATCTTTTTAGCTGTAAAGTTGTATGTAAAAAATCATTCAACTGTCGAAATTCGAATTTTAAAATGGTCAAACTATCGGAAGTGTCGTATTATCGATATTGTGGAATTACAGTTTGTTATTTGATAGGCCGGAGGTCGGGACTCTAAACATGGTCGAATTATCGTATAGTGTCGAATTAATGAGGATTTACTGTATATAAAAGTCAGTGTATATATGTATGTATGTTTGTCGGCTATACACATCCACAATACCTAACTAATCTGACTAAAATTCTAACAGTATATAGAGTAGAATCTGAAAAAACTTTAGTGAAAATTTCAGGTCTCTATCCTGAATATTCTTAGAGTTATTTGCAAATTACGTTGCAAATTTTCCGTTTCGCTGGCAAGCAGCGCCTCTAGCGGTGAAGATAGGAGGTAATATCAGCTGACCTAATGTACATGTAAAAAGTGTTTTAACAGGACATAGAGAAAAATCTGGAAGAGATATTTATCGGATTTTTGGCCAAGAAAAATTGAAATTGACAGGTTCTGGGCAAAGATAGTTGTTTTTAGTCAGAAAAGAATGATGACAATATTGCTGTATCATGTTTGATTATCATATACAAAATTATATCAGGAAAAATTCCAAAAAGCAGAGATCACGGGTGAAGCCAGTTCATTTTAGTATGCAGGAACAAAATTCTAACAGAAAAACATTCATTCGAGCAGAAGAAACAAAACCAGATCATCTATATATATATAAAATTGAATGTCTGTCTGTTTGTCTGTGTGTACTCTATAGATTCAAAAACCGTACATCCAATCGCCGTGAAATTTTGGGATATTATTAGGCATATCCCCGGAAAGGTTTACGAAAAATAATATCTTGAATATCTTTAATATCCTTAGAGTTATTTGCCGATTTGTAGCTTTAACTCGCAAGCAGCGCCACCTTGCGACGGAGATAGGCTTAGGTCTGCCCCCCACCCCGCCCCCCGTCAGTCCAAGTTCCCACCGACCAATCAGAGGGATCAAGAGCCCCCACCCCCGTCCGGCTGCCGGCCAATCAGAGGGATCAAGAGGTCCTGGCGCGCGGGGGGCGGGTGACCTCCGGGAACTACGTCCATCTTCCATAAACGACCATGATTTTATTCAACTTATCGAGTATTTATCAAGGGACCGGGAAAATATGTTCACTAGATAAAACGATGATTTTGTAATGTAGAAAATTATGAAAGACAAAATTCAGGATGACACGGCACACAGGGACCGGGAAAAAATGTTCACTTTATCGAGAGATTCAAATTTACGAGTTTCAAATTATCAAAATATATCTCTTTTTTTTATAAGTTTATAGAGAATTGTTTTAACAAATGTTCGTTAGACAAACCTTTACTCGGGTAAAACCTCGGGCGAAGCCGGGTACGTCCGCTAGTTTCTCTATAAAAATATCGCTTCTCAAACACAAAGTTTGGAGCGGGACGTTTCACAAGAGTGACATCCACGGCGCCAATTTATAATTGTAACGAATAGTATTTGAATAAAAACATTTAATCGGGTAAAACCTGGGTGTTGCCCGGGTCATTCGGCTAGTATTCTATAAAAATATCCACTAGCAGAGGGGGTGCTGCAATGAATTCATAAATTGATAATCAACCATTTATAATTGAATACTGACTTTAATTCAACTGAAAATTGTGAACCCTTGGGAGGGGGTGTTGAATCAAAGCAGTTAGACTGTAATGATGTACAACTTAGATTATAAATAGGAATCACAAAAGACCCAATCAAAATGATTAAATTATATGTGATGGAGGTCGGTGGAACAGTTGTCTAAACTGTTGGTTTTCAACAGTTACCAACCAGAATCGAATCCCGCATTGGACACTTTTTTCTAATTAAAAAAAAAAAAAATTTCCAATGGCCCCTGATTCTTGGAAAAGTCCAAGCCCACTAGAGAGTGCAAGTAAACAAACAGGGCTCTGGCACATTTGTAAGTGCAAAAGTTGAAATGTTTTTCACATGTGTAGACATGTGGTGCACTTACAGTAAAAGCAGTCACCAACTTCTACCCACCATGATCAAGGCCTGTACGTGTACTAGTGATAATAATTAAAATTTATTAATTATATGTGACATTTCAATAACTGCATTATTATAGAAAAACATCACATATATAACTTGAATTATTTTGATTGGGTCTTTTCATCATGGGAGGTTTGGACTGTAATTTGTCTAAGGATGTCAACAATTTTGTAACAAAAAAAAAAAAGACATTTGAAAAAAAAAAAAATTTAATAAAATTACATTTTATAAGTTAAAAAAAAAAAAAATCTCTAAAGTGGTTCTGATAAATGGTGAAATTCATTTCTCCAGCAGACGATGACACATATACTGCTGACTTATGCAACACTGCCGTATAATATTTACATATATCCCATCTCTTTCTATCATAACCCATAGAGTATGTATTTAATAAAGGAGGAACAGTAGAACCTCCCTTTAGCGGACACCTCTCTACAAAGGACAGTTTTCATTTACAAATTACCATTTTTACAATTTAGCAACTCTCCGGTAAGAGGACACCCCTCTATAAAGGACAGTTTTCATTTACAAATTACCATTTTTACAATTTAGCAACTCTCCGGTAAGAGGACACCCCTCTACAAAGGACAGTTTTCATTTACAAATTACCATTTTTACAATTTAGCAACTCTCCGGTAAGAGGACACCCCTCTACAAAGGACAGTTTTCATTTACAAATTACCATTTTTACAATTTAGAAACTCTCCGGTAAGAGGACACCCCTCTACAAAGGACAGTTTTCATTTGTAAAATTACCATTTTACTATTTAGAAACTCTCCGGTAAGAGGACACCTTTCCCTAAAGGATACTTTGGTTGACACTTAGTACATAGTGGGAAAACCTTGCGGAAAGTCATTGTACGTAGATGACCAGACTTAAGTCTGGAAATCAAAGACCGTTTGTTCTCTTGGGAGGACAGAACCGGTGCCTGTCCCTCCTGTTCTGTACCAGTCATGTAATTAATAATAATATAAAAATGGTAATTTTGCAAATGAAAACTGTCCTCTCATGGAGGTTCTACTGTATATGCCATTTATTTTACTAATCATTCTATGATTTTTTCAAAAATCTCCATTGTTTTGTTTGCTCAATGACATTGGCTTACTACATAGTGATCTTAAAATAGAGTAGAATTATTGTTTACTAGATTAGATTGTGCTAAAGTTTTAGAGGTTATGTTGAAAATATCTATTATACATTTGAGTTTGAAGTCTGCTGTATGTCTGTTGTCGCCTGTTGGAGAATGATTTCACTAAAAACAAAGTAATCTATAACGAGACAAAAAAATTTGGTGAAACTAGGTTGTTTTAGTCATTTCTTAAACATGTGATATACTGTGCTTGATATTTTGTGATTTAAAAAACCACATAACTGCAAACAAAAAGGTCGCAGGTTTTGGAATGGATTCATCATAAATCAAATGATTAACTTCACTGAATGACATTTCAACAACTTCAATGAATTCACCTTCATCACGGTTGCCTCCACCTTCAGTTACCCTCATTTCATTTGTAACTTCAGCAAGGTAGAGATGCTGTGTTGATCCTGTTACACCAACTCCTGCTCTGTATGATGTGACCTTCTTGATTGCTTCTAGGGGCACTTTATAGCCACATTCTTCATAGATTTCTTCTTGAGCAATTTCTTCCAATGATTTTTTCTTATCAACAATTCCTGCACATAATTCAATGGTTAATCCAAGTTTTGATGGATACTTTTCTAAATCGATGTTGTCATTTATTTCTGAAATTGGAATGTGACTGATATAAACTGCGGGCCGGAATTGCTTAACAAATGTTAGAGTCCCTTTTGTTTTATTGTAAATTATAATTGCGACGCTGTCGTGGACTTTCATTAAATCCCATGTTCGGCTTACTCCGTTCTGCTTGAAATGCATTCTTGTTGGTTTAATATAATTTGAATTTGAGCATTCTGTAAAAGTGATTTCGGTAATGTTTTCCATTTTAAATCGGGTTTTAAAAATTATTTACGGCACTAAATACGTTAATATATTATACAACGACAATAAAAATGGTAAAGCTTTTAAAATGCGTTATTTAATAGTAAAATTTCAAAACTCCAATTCGAGGCTAATCTTTGTTTACTTGTGAATAGCTCTCTTTCTTTCTTCTTCTTTTTTTACAGAATAAAATTTTCGTAGAATTAAAAAAAAAAAAAAAAAAAAAAAAAGACATTAACAGTTATTAATTAAATAATTAATATAACATGAATCATGAAAATTTCTCTTATAGAATTGTAAATAGTTATAAAACGAAGAGAAAATTTTTTTTATTTTTACTATACATGGGCTACAAGCTTTCGGGCTTCACGCCCTTCGACGGGTACAACATATTGAGTGAAAATAACGCTATATATAGTATCGATATGTGAGGAATCTGCATACATAACCATATACGAGTTAACTATATCAGATTAAGTTATGGAAATAAGGCTTTTTTATAGAAATATTTGACGAAAGTAGGATGTGATGCTAATTAAAAATTAAAATGAAAAACTAAAAATATTTTGACAGATTTAACATAACTAAGACTATTGCAATTTATAGAAGAACATATGATCATCTATGGATGTCAAACAACTTAAACCAATGTGATGTTATATTAAAAAACACCAACAGTGAGGAACTATGGCATGGCCCGCCATCAGCGCGATCATCGGACAAAGGAAAAAAATTTTTATATAGGGGTAGGTGTCTGGGTGGGGGGGTGGTTTGTTTGCGGTGGGATTGACAGTAAGATCAGGGAAAGAAGTGAACGGCCTATAGGTTATTACAAATATCTAAATACTGCGATGGTATGTCGATGTGTCTGTTAATACTATGGTTATTGATGGATAAAATAGCTTCAATGATCAACCTTTGGTACTTGGTATTGACACCAGAGTACAGGGTGGTAGGGGAGGAAAGGTTGAATGAATGGCCGGTCCCAATACCCCCCCCCCCATTTCATACATAAGTATAAATTTGACCCTTCTTCCGTTAGACCTCCTGCAATTACCAGAAACAGTTGTTTACTTCCCTTTTCCACCCAATCAGTCGCCATCTCCCGCATCCTCAGAACGCACGGAATTAACACCCATTTTACTAATAGCAATAGTATCGGCGCCATCCTCAGACACCCTATCACCAGATTACCTAGATCTACCGTTGCTCGGTCCTCTGGTGGCTCGGTCTACTCAGTCTCTTGTAACGATTGCAGTGCATCTTACATAGGCGAGACTGGTAGGTCCGTGGCCATCAGGATGACCGAACACGGTAGATGCATTGCCAACAAAGACAACAGGTCGCTCATTTACAACCATATTAACACCACCGGCCATTCATTCAACCTTTCCTCCCCTACCACCCTGTACTCTGGTGTCAATACCAAGTACCAAAGGTTGATCATTGAAGCTATTTTATCCATCAATAACCATAGTATTAACAGACACATCGACATACCATCGCAGTATTTAGATATTTGTAATAACCTATAGGCCGTTCACTTCTTTCCCTGATCTTACTGTCAATCCCACCGCAAACAAACCACCCCCCCACCCAGACACCTACCCCTATATAAATTTTTTTTTCCTTTGTCCGATGATCGCGCTGATGGCGGGCCATGCCATAGTTCCTCACTGTTGGTGTTTTTTAATATAACATCACATTGGTTTAAGTTGTTTGACATCCATAGATGATCATATGTTCTTCTATAAATTGCAATAGTCTTAGTTATGTTAAATCTGTCAAAATATTTTTAGTTTTTCATTTTAATTTTTAATTAGCATCACATCCTACTTTCGTCAAATATTTCTATAAAAAAGCCTTATTTCCATAACTTAATCTGATATAGTTAACTCGTATATGGTTATGTATGCCGATTCCTCACATATCGATACTATATATAGCGTTATTTTCTCTCAATATGTTGTACCCCTCGAAGGGCGTGAAGCCCGAAAGCTTGTAGCCCATGTATAGTAAAAATAAAAAAATTTTCTCTTCGTTTTATAACTATTTACAAATAATTAATATATTTAGTCACGCGACCGTCTTTCCTGGCCTCTGTCACGGATGAAATTTAAAAATTAAAAAAGATGCCGAATCGAACCAGGGACCTTTAGATATTCAGTCTAACGCTCTCCTAACTGAGCTATTTCGGCTTATTTTATTTATTTCTATAGAGAAGCTTCTATCTTTATAATTATAATTATGTATATTTTCAAAAAGTCAATTCACACCTCTTCGCTGGAGACCATGGGAATGCTGACTAATTCATTATGCTAACATAATTATAAATACAAGTATCAGAGTCATCAACAATTCTGTCATCGTTTGCTTTTGTGAATGGAATAAATACCCGTGTTGTTGAGAATCCGGGCTAATTGGCCACAAAAATGGGTCTTCTAGCCCTACTATGGCTGCAGGTCGCGAACTGGTGGGAAGGGATCCAAGGATCTGGCAGTGGAGGTGTCATCGCAGGGGGGAGAAGCTGGAGAGGTCAGGGAAACAGCGCCTTGATGGGTGAGAAGCCAGGATGGAGGCCGGTTAAGGAGGCAGGAGGTCCTGGAAGCCTAGAATTTGAGGGCTCTTAGCTTCAAGGTGGGGCAGCTTGAGGCTCTCGCCTCGTGCTTGTCTGCAAGGCCCTTGGCACAGCAGTTGGCGCACTTGGAAGTGTGCCGGTCAGCAACAGTGGGGCAGGAGCGGCCTTCATGGCCGCCTTCACCGCAGTGGAAGCACTTGGGGTCTCTGGTGCATTGGGCAGAGTTGTGGCCGAAGCCACAACAGCGGAAGCAGATTCGTGCGCGGATGGACTCCTCGAAGTTGAGGATCACTCCATCCACCACGATCCTTCCGCGGTTGCCCAGAGCTCTGAAGGTCGTGAGGTCCACCTCGATGAAGGCGGTGCAGGTCCCGTTTCTGGGAGCGGAGCGGTGCGCCACGCGCACCACCTTGTCCCCAGGGAGTTGGCTGACAGCAGGGGTTTCCAGCAGCGTCTCTTCAATGGTGGAGTTGGAAGTCTCCTCATCCACTTTGAAGAGGCAGGATCACCTTCTGTTTGCGGACCTTCATGCCATCCAGCTTGTTGGCCAGGGAGGTGGTGACAGCTGGGATGGTATCGGGGTTGCTGGAGTGGAGGACAAGCTTCCCTCTGGTTCTCAGGGAGGCCCAAACGCCTTGGGGTAGAGTGTGGGCAGCGCGGACAGCTTTGAGCATGGCTCTTGGGTCGGCCTGTGGGTCATCAGAGATGACCACTGTGTGGGCCGCCGATTTTTCCCCATGGAGGACCACTTGGGCGGCCGCAGGCTTGGTGGGGCGGGAAGGCGCAGGTTTTGCTGGACCTTTCAGGTTGGATCTTTTGGCAGGGGGGTTGGGAGCTTCAGGCTGCTTCCTCTTGGTTGCAGCATGAGTGGCGGGCTTGGTGGGGTCAGTCTGGGAGCTGGTTTCCTTTAAGCAGGGAGGAGGGCTTGTTTGGGTGCTGTGGCAGGCAGTCTGGGGCTTGTTGGCCACTTCGTCCAGCTCCTTAAAGGACGCGAGGATGCCAGAGAGGCTCTCCACCTCAGCAAGGAGGGCATTGATCTGCTCGGTCCGCAAACGGATGAACTTGTGCATTTGGGCGTACAGTCCAAACGCGTAAGCAGGATCAGAGGATTTTGAGGGATTTTGGAAGGGTAATATCGCCTCCTCGTTCTCCTTTTCCAGTTGGGCGAGGGTAACGAGGGGCTTCGCGGCATTCTCGGCCTCCTTCTTCTTCTTCCTAGAGGGAACCATGGCAGGAACAGGAGAGCAAAGATGTTCACAGGTAGAGAGCTAGCGGCGAACTGAACCCCCTGGAATGAAATGGGAGGAATAAATACCCAAATAGGGCCATCCCTATATATAGTCACGACCGTCTTTCCTCATCGGCCTCTGTCACGGATGCGCGCGCACAGGGAGGTCACGTGCTCGCCGGCAGCCAATAAAAATTAAAAAAAAAACTCCCTCGAGCCGGAAAGGATCACCGTTGTAACATCTACAGTCCTCCGCTCTGCCAACTGATCTATCGAGGGATACAAACTGTATGAATAAGTTTACCTTATAAAGTCAACTACTCCTATTTCTACACAAAATGTAAAATATATTATATTATTATTATAATATATTATTATTATTATTGACGTGACAACGTCTTAAATTAGGTTGCGGCTGGGAGTCACTTATGAAAAAGTGTAACGCCCGGTAACGTTACGATGAGTCAGCGCTAGAGAATTAGGCGCATTGAATCGGCGCATGCTTGTCTCTGTCTTTGTCTTTCTCGAACGTTCTTGGCGTTGGAAAAACAAGAAAGCGTCATAATACAAGTTCACACGTGTGGTTAAAGTATCGTCAGCTGTGTCTGTAGTGAAAATGTGGAGTGCTTAGATTCGTCATTTACAACAACTACAACAATAAAGGTAAATAATTGTACACTGATATTTCATTATCGTAAACTATGATTGATTGATTAATTGTTAGATTGACACAAAAGTTGAGAAACTGAGTTTATAGGTTATGTCATACTATTGATAAATGTTGATAGTGTTAAGTAAATTATTAGTTTAAAATTAATTAATTAATTAATTATTATTTAACAAATTTTAAATAGTTTCAAATTTATTTAGCAAAAATTTGAACCTTCGATCTGAATAAATGTTTTGATTTTCGAATTGATTCTTTACAATTACAAATATTAAGAAAAAGTGGCAGATATAAGAAAACTTTATTTAAACTGTGTTGAGCAAGAATTTTAACATCTAATTTAAGTAAATGTTTTAATTTTCAACTTCATCATTTACAATTACAAATTTTATTTAGCAAAAATTTGAACCTTCGATCTGAATAAGTGTTTTGATTTTCAAATACCAACGCGGCTGGTGGAGTGGCGATCTATCGTAAATTATCATCGACATCTACGGCGGAAGTGTTCCAAGTTGCGATTACAGACGTAACTCGTGTCATTAAAACCAAGGGTGACATGTGCATGACTGAAGTTACTTGCTTCGCCGCTAATACTAGCTTCAAGTTTATACTCGGTGCTGTATATTCATCCAGGATATTGGAATGTTACTATGGCAAGGACATGGCAGTGCCACCGTTCGTGCAAATTGATTCTAGTATACCGATTCTTCTGTGTGGTGATTTTAACAAAAACGTAAAGCCTGACAACTCGTTTCTTAATTTCATGAAAAATACGTATAATCTTGATTGCGTATCAAACGTTTCTAAGTCAACTACGTTAAAAGGAACAACTATCGACTTGACTTTCGCAAGACACATTTTACAGCAGAAACACTTCCTTTCATTTCATATTTCTCCTATCATCGTCCTATCCTCAACAAAATCACTCAAATAGGAATTAGTTAAGTTTAAGTTTACATGTACAATGTTTTAGTAAACAAAATATATTTCTATAGTTAAAATTTGTGCAATTCTTATTTCATTCAATTCCTTGTTCCTATTGTGCAATTTAATTATATTATATCAATAAATATTCTACCGTTGTCACGTAAAATCTTCGCCGTAAAACCGACTTTACAGGCAACCATTGTTTTTTTTATTATTATATATATATATATAGTCACGACCGTCTTTCCTCATCGGCCTCTGTCACGGATGCGCGCGCACAGGGAGGTCACGTGCTCGCCGGCTCCCTCGAGCCGGATTTGAACCAGCGACCTAAGGATCACTGTTGTAACATCTACAGTCGGGTAAAACACGCCCAGGTCATAGGCTAGTGTTTGAATATAAAGCATAATAAATTATGCTGAATTTTACTGTGAATATAAAGTCTAAAAACATGTATATAAATAAATATCATTGAGATTTATAGATTAATTTCAAATAAATAATCTCATTAATTTACAATTACTTATTTAAAACCTATATTTTATATTATAAATGTCTATTTTGAAGTAAAAAATGATGGAGATAATATATAATTTGATTTCTATTTCCTTCTAAAAATTTAAATATATATATAATAAATTCATAATAATTAAATTTGTGGTAAATGAATATTCATTAGGCAAGCGTCTAGAAAGAATATTGGCATAGATACTTTTTTTTTCAACCAACGCAATAATATATAAATATCGATCTAATGAATGGCAAAAGAGGAGGAAGACAACCTTTCTTGAAATTGTTCACTGATGGGCCTAAAGTTCCTGGGATATCCTAACCATTACACCTGTTCCAATGGATAATTGCCCTCCTCCATCGACGTCACTCTGGCATCCAAGACACTAGCCATTCACGCCACAAGAACATGTTTCCAGGAGATGGCCTTCTCTGATCACCTTCCAATTCTTACCAATTTCGCTGTCTTTATCTCCACAGAGCCTATTTATTCCTGAATAGAGACATCATGTCTAGAAGAAGCCTTCACGGCCCTCATTGGGTCCAGCCTCCATCACATCGCATAGTGTCTCAGGTGGCATTGATGGAGTGGTTATTCTCCTCACTACCTATCTTCGGGAGACCTGTAATGTTTCCATGAGAAATAAATAAAAAAATTCAGACCTTCAAGACTATGGTGGAACAAGGATATAGATTTACTAAAATTGGAACCCTTAATGTTTATATTCCTCTGATAGAGGCTCTATTAGCCAAGTAATATTTTTTACTGTGTAATAAAAACCAATATACAATAATATTGAGTTATATTATAATAAATTTCACAAATACGACCTTATATTATAATTTTCAATAGAATAATTTTTATTAATATTTAATAATCAATTAATTTCATTTCCCCTCAAAATTTGCTGTATTTTTCTTCACTCTGTGTATTGTAAATATTATTATATTATTCTTGATCGCTTTTATTTTGGTTTGTGTGTGTAAAATGGAAAACATATCAGATATAAACTTTAGCAATTTAGACAAATCAAATTATTTAAAACCTTTGAAAATGAATTATAAACACGGAGATTCATATAGAGAATGTGGACTTTTAAAAATTCACGACAGCGTAGGTGTCGTTTTATTGAATACTACCAGAAACAAACTTATTCTAGTGAGACAATTTCGACCTGTTGCCTATTATGATGTTCTTCCACAAAGTATATTAAATCAAACGATAGATATTAACAAATATCCAACAAAAAAAGGTATAACGGTAGAGATATGTGAAGGCCTTATTGACAAGTCAAAATCTTTAATAGAAATTGTTCATGAAGAAATTTTAGAAGAATGTGGGTATTTCGTACCATTGGAAAATATTCAAAAAGTTACATCTTATAGATCAGGTGTGGAAATATCATCATCAGTAGAACATCTTTATTATTCAGAAGTAACAGACGATCAAAAAGTTAATGAAGGTGGAGGTAATCACCAGGAAGGTGAATTCATTGAAATAATTGAAGTTTCACCAGAAGAAGCTGTGGAACTTTTATTTAATGAAGATATTCCAAAACCAGTTTCATTTATGATGGCAATGATGTGGTTCTTTACAAAGAAAGATATACCAATTAATATGAAACAATATAAATAAGTATTGCAAACTACATTCGTTGAAAGAAAGGATTGTTTTTAAATGTCTTTCACATCAATCATAATTTGGGTTAACATCACCAACTTAATGAAGATGAGGCTTTATTGCACAGCACTGTTTCAGATATGGAGCCATTATGGAACACCATTTCAACATGGTCTGTCAACCAGACTTCTCACTTCTTCATCCAATTCTAAAAGACTTGACCTCATCCAACCTCCAATAAGAGACCACCTCCAGGAGAGACCAGTAATATTCTTATTTTATAGATGGTTTCTCATGGGAGGTTTTACTATATTTCAAAGAACTCTTCTTAATCACAAATATATTTTTAAACCTAATAAAAAAAAAAACTTATTTACAAGCAAAAATGATAAGGCACAATTTGCATTATAGATTAGAAACAAAATATGATAAAACTAAATCTAAAAAAAAATAGTGTGAGACGTTTCGGTGACAGTGTTGTTACCATTATCAGACTATCCAATACTTTTGTCTGATGATGGTAACAATGCTTTTACCGAAACATCACACAGTTTTTTCATTTGGATTGGATCTTATTACCTTGTATTCATAAGCAAAGTTCATTTGTTAAAATAGTTTTGAATCAGAACCCACTGTTGAGGTGTGAAAAGTTATTTAACCATAAAATAAGTTTTCAAACAAGAGGCTCTATAACCGTCCTAATGATGTAGGCAAGACATGTAGAGACGGGTTATCTATGAAATATACTTTGCTACAAATGACATAGGATATAAGAGAAAGCAGAATTAAACACAAGGTAATAAGACCAAATTCAAATAAATAAATAGTGTAAAAAATAAATAGTGTGTGACGTTTCGGTAACAGCATTGTTACCATCTTCAGACAAAAGTACTGAGTGAGAAATTTTACCACAGCATGTTTTAAATAGTTACTGTTATCAAGTGTGTAAACAAGATAGCAGATAAGAAGAAGATAGTTTTCTGAGAAACATAGATAATTATTCTTAGAATTAAAAGTGGAAAAAACCCACTTTTTTTTAGATATAATTAAAAGCATATCTATAAATATCATTGATATTTCCTCTTTCTTCCATTCTGTTAATTGTAGAACATTTGAATGAAAAAGGCTACTTTAAATTGTCTCTTAAAATAATTTTTCTCGTAATCTAGTATCTTAAGATACTTTCTATCTTAATTCTAAGAATAATTGTCTGTGTTTCTCAGAAAACTATCTTCTTCTTATCTGCTATCTTGTTTACACACTTGATAACAGTAACTATTTAAAACATGCTGTGATAAAATTTCTCATTCAGTACTTTTGTCTGAAGATGGTAACAACGCTGTTATCGTAACATCACACACTATTTATTTATTTGGATTTGGTCTTATTACCTTGTGTTTATAATCTACAGTCGAACCTCTTTAATTCAACACACCAAGGGATCAGAGCTTTCGGTTGAATTAAAGGAAGTGTTGAATTAAGGTTAGATGATTAGCTAATCATCTAACTCACGAAAATAACATTTTTAAAAAATTGCTTTGTAATATAAATTAATGATATTAATTGAAACCATTGTATGTACTTTTTTGTATTTATTTTTTTATTTTGATGATTAACTTTTAGCATCAGGGACAAAATGGCAATAATACATATTTTTGAAGCATAAATAATTACAAATAAAATTTATTCTAATTGAAGAATATAGCAGCTGAAAGGAAATAAATATGGAAAATAAAAAGAAAATATAAAAATAATAATTTAAAATAATCATGAATATATATATCTTTTTAAAAATTCCTTTATAGATGTCTGCTTTTTCACTGAAATCCTATTCAAAATGTATTCCAGATGGCCTATTTAAAAAAAAAAAAACATGCATGTCTTTCTTCCTCTGGAATGTGTTTTAAATAACAAAGAGCTTTTATTGTATTAAAGGCATCCACTGCTGCTGCAGGTGTTATTGATTTTGTGTTTAAATATTTTATAATAACATGGAAATGGAATATTGAAATAAAATGTTATCATAATAATTGTGGCTACATTTTATGAAGGTTTATTTATTTAAAAAGAAATTATTTGCAAATTTTAAAATAACAAAAATATTTCAATGCTGAAAATTAAAAAGAAAATAATATTAATAATTAGCGCACAAAGCCTAAATTCCCGCGTAAAAAAAAACAATAACACTCGAGACATTGCGCAACGGCACTGCAAAGTGAAACTTAAACTAACAGAAACCAAAAGTGCGCAGGCGCGATCCTATCGGCGCCCGCCGATGCCGATCGTCGCCGCCGTAATACCGTTTAGCGGTAAAGTTGTATGTAAAAAAAGCATTCAACTGTCGAAATTCGAATTTTTAAATGGTCGAACTATCGGAAGTGTCGTATTATCGATACTGTCGAATTACGGTTTGTTATTTGATAGGCCGGAGGTCGGGACATCAGAATATGGTCGAATTAAGGTAGAGTGTCGAATTTGCGTGTGTCGAATTAACGAGGTTATACTGTATATCCAAATTGTACCTTATCAAATCAGAATTAAGTAAAGCAAGAACAATATGTTTACCATTTTGTTCAAATTCTATAATAAACAGTGTTACTATCAATGTTAAGTTTTTTATTCACTGAACATATCAATTAATTCTAAGAAATTGATCTATAAAAGCAAAGGTTGCTTCTCCTGTCAGAATAAACGTCAAAACTAGACACAGAAGTCTATTGACTGTTGCTGCAAACTAGCGGCTTCGGGTCAGTGACAAAGCCAATAGATGACATCTAGTTTTGAAGTTTATTTTTGGCGGGAGAGGCGACCTTTGCCTTTATAGTTACAGTAAGTCATCCACACACACACAGAGTCTTTAATAAATATTTGAAACTATTATAGACGTGTATGATTCTTTTGAAAATTAAACAATTTCTACTCCCCTTACTGCAATGGAAAAATTAATGGGAGGGCCTGGCTCATCAGTGGTGAACCCTCCCAGCGGTTTCGCCAGTTTAATCTACCATACTGCTGTAATATTGCATTTTTGGAACTTCCTTTTATAGTGATACTGATGCTGTCATCAGCTGGCCTGACTGAGAGTCCCATGTAAGGTCTCCTGATCCAGGGATACAGGATGAGTCTGTATTCCCTTGTTAGGAGTGGGCTATACATGGCATCTGTTCCTCATGTCAGAGGTGGCCATTTCATATTGAAGCCAAGTCAGTGGCCTGCTACTGAGTAGTGCTTCCAGTCTTATAATGACAAACACATTCTTAATGGCACAGTCCTAATGACAGATACAAGGACTTGCCCGAAAGCTTCTTTAATCAAGTAAATAGTTGCAGCGTCTAATGTTTTTTTTTTTGTAATTTGTTGAAATCCGCAAACCTGTGATTATGACAGACATATTCTACTTCACCCAGTGTTATAAGAAAGATCAGATCTTTTTTTTTTTACTTATCCTTTTAGTCTAAATTAGACAAGTTCTTGGAGGTTGTGCTCGTAAAGAAGCTCAAGAACTCTTCTTGGTTCTCTGTACAGGGAAGATCAGATCTTAAACAGTAGAAACCTCCATTAGAGAAGTCACCTCTAAGAAATAAAGGACATCTTCTTCTTTCTTATCTCCACTCAATCATATTAGGGTATCAAGCTTTGACAACCATCATAATTGGGTGAAGTAGAATATGTCTACCTTTGTCATTAAGACTGGGAGCACTACTCAGTGGCAAGCCGACTTAGCTTCAAAATAAATGGCCGCCTCTGACAACAGACACCATGTGCAGCTGCTCCTAACATGGAGTACAAACGCTGCTCATCCTGTATCCCTGGATTAGGAGCCTTTACAGGGTGCTATCAGCTGGGCCAGCTGAGCCCAGGTTTTTTAGTGAGCTTCTTACTGCTCCCCCATCTCCTTTTTCATTAGGGCCTGGGCCCGGCAAAGGCGGAGTTCCATAAAGGACATGAATATAAAGACTATAAGATGAATATAAGACCCGGATTCTACAATTATGTTTTCAGCCTGGAACTGAGGAGGGTCGAAGACTCCTTGTCTGGAGGAGGACTCGCTCAAGGTGGGAGAGCCTTCCTTTGCTGAAGAAATTTTTACATATTTAATGGTACCTAAAGAGGCACCTCTCCCTTCAATTATGCATCAGAACGATACACTGTGCATCATCCTAGTAAAAAAACTTTACTAGTGTTGATATAGAATAACCCACAGCACCAGTTTTGGAAAACTCAGACAAAAACTAATCTGTATACTATGGTTTCAGTCTTTGGCCTTCATCAGTACAGGGGAGGCTTTGATTTCATAACTTTTCTATGGGAGATTTATGAAATCGGTTGAATTTACTATAAAGGTGATTAAGCTAGTGAAGTGGCAAGAGCCAATTTTTGTAGCTGAGCCAGAACATGCTAAAACAATTTTGTCATGGTGTATTCCGATTGAGGAGCTAAAGATAACTGGCACGTTATCTCTAACTCATTTCTGCTAAAACTGTCAACGGTCAAATACAAATTGTACCCGTCATCTATGTGTGGTGCCATTTCTAAATTAAATAATAACATATTGTAGCAAAGTATTCATTATATTTTATGTACAGATTATTAATTTTGGTATTTATATTATTTATATTTTGCTACTCCTCGGTGCTCTTTACTGCTGATCGCCCCAGAATATTTAAAACAGACGGATGGACATGCGAGATTTGCGGGACAAGAATGGAGCCAGGGCTACATCACCATATACTCTCATGTATGGGGATGAAAGACAAACGAGAAGTGCTCCTCAGTGAAATAGGCCTTGAGGGACTCTCTTTGGAGCTCCTGTTGAATGAGGTGGTGAGAAACAGAGCTGGAGCGTTTGCGTTGTTCAAATTTTGGAAGACGGCTGAAGAGAAACGGAAGCTATATACATAATCTAATTGATGTAAATAATTATATGTAAATAATCTTTGTCAGGATTAGAATGACGAATCCTGTATGGGACTTTGATTCCAGTAAAAGGCTTGTTGCTGCTGATGTATATAGTCACAGTGTAGAAATATACTATACTATACTATACTATACCTACTACTTATAGGTTTCTCTCTGTATTCTTAGTTCTCTTCTCTTGAATTACTCTGTAAACTGGCGAATCCTTTATAGGACGAGAGGTCCTCAATAAAGGCTTTTGTTGTTGTTGTATTTTGCTACTCTGGAAACTTCCCTCATTGCTTATCTTGTATCTTATAAATGTTGATTTTGTTCTTGCCTTAAATAAATTGCTGTGTCATCCTGAAGTTTGTCTTTACTAATTTTCTACAGGACAATATATTAAATAGAATTAAAAATAAAATAATTAGCAACAAAAATAAAAAGTTTTCTGGTCACGTATACCATCCAGTCAGCTACTTGTTAACACAACAATATTGAGATGCTCTAACTCTTCAATCAAAATTAACTACACATGTGGTAATATGGTAACTTTTTTTTTTCATTCTGTAAAAAAGAAACATTTGCGGTAAAACTTGTTGAATGTCATTCTATAATCATAGCCGGATTATATTGTATTATAAATTAACTTTATATAATATTTACGAACAGAAAAATAGTGGACATGGCATCTGCCTGGTAAGTGGAACACTGTGGGTTTGATTCCCATCCCTGGACACTTTATTTTTCTGTTCATCATTACTCTTCACAATTCACCCATTCATACTTCATCCCTAAAGATAGGAATAGTTGTTATTTCTCCTTTTCGTTCTGTAAAAAAGAAACATTTGCGGTAAAACTTGTTAAATGTCGTTCTGTAACTTATTATTATCTGGAATTAATATTTACTATTTATATAAGTAGAGATTGGGGGGTGTTCAAGTAACACTCTAGCTCTTCCCAAGATCTCATTTTATTATTATTATGTGTGTATTCTAAATATTTGTTCAATAGTAATAAAACTCTGATACAATGCTTTAAGAAATTTAAACTTTTTTTGACGTGTATGTTTCTTTTTTGAAATCAATTTTCTACTGTCCTTACTGCAATGATAAAATAATGGGAGGGCCTGGTTTATTATGGTGAACCTTCTCAGTGGTTTCGCTACTGATAAGCCAGGCCCTCCTATTATTTTATCATTGCAGGAAGGGTAATAAAAATTATTTTATATATACAGTAAAAACTATCTGTAAAGGACACCTATTCATGGTAAACGGTTTGCGGATTTCGACAATTTAGAAAGAGGGAATCATATATCGCCGCAACTCTTTTTTTATTATTATTAACGCGATTAAGGAAGCTTTCGGGCAAGCCCTTCTTCAGCTAACGAGGGCGATAGGGGCGTGGTAATTTTCTTTTATTTTATTTTATATTAAAAACGATATATAATCTCTCCTTGTTTGTACACTATAGTTAGCTGAAGAAGGGCTTGCCCGAAAGCTTCCTTAATCGCGTTAATAATAATAAAAAAGAGTTGCGGTGATATATGATTCCCTCTTTCTAAAAGGACACCTAGTTGCAGAGAAAAAATGTCCTCTATGAAGAGGTGTCCTCTTACCGGAGAGTTGTTAAATAGTAAAAATGATAATTTTGACAATTAAACTTGTCTTTTGTAGAGAGGTGTCCTTTAGCTGGAGGGTCCTCTCATAGAGGTTTTACTTTATTAAAAAAAAGAAGCATTTAAATTTCTAATAACAGATGACATGCTAATACATCATAATGCAATGTTTTGTGACATGTTTTCTAAATAAATTATGTTTGCCAAGTTTTCAGGTTATTAGGACCTGTTGTAGGGCTTCTTGACCCAAAAACTAGCAAAGTATAATTTACATATTTATGAAACATTAAAATGAAGCCTATGTATTATAGCTTTTATTAATTTTGAACAAATATGTAGAAATAGTACAAAGGTATGTGAAATTGTACTGGGATCAGGTGGATAAATTAAGAAAAAAGGGCGTCTCCTGATTGTGTAGCTAAAAGTTTGGCCAATCCTGGATTAATTAAAAACCATGACGAGGGCCAACAGCCCGAAACAGTACGTGGTCAGCTTTTCTTGATTAATCAAGAAACAGTATTTGGCCAATTCTGGAATAATTAAAATCAACGATTAGTTGATATTTATTCCGATAGATGGCGCAAGCAATCAGCAACTTTTAGTTGCAAGATCAGGAAATGCCCTTTTTTTCTTAAATATTATTATCATCATTCTAAGAATCAACATTCAGATAAAAAACGACACATCTTTGGATTGAAAAATAAACTGTGTTCCTATAGCATGATATTTTGACTATCAGAAAGGTTGTCAAAGCTTTTGAAAAATACGAACAGATCGTCGAAATATCATCCAATAAAAAAGCAGTTTATTTATTAAATCAAAGACATTCCGTTTTGTATTTGAATATGTATATTCAGAGTTAGTTGTAAAATTCAGTTCTCTATATAAATCAATATTTGTCCTATTTGAGCGACTTCTCATTCCTCATTACTACACTGTGACAATATCTGTAAATGGCAAAAAGTGCCAGTTGAACACGTGGCGCCATCTATCATCACTAATTGTAACTATTTTAGTTAATAACATATACATTAATTTTCAGTGTGTTTTATTGAAAGTATAAACAAATTTTAGACACATATTCTAATATGTTTAAATAATTGATGTATTTTTGAATATATTTTAAATCCTGTAAACGAGTCGTAAATTTTTATTTAGATAATTTTTTAAATATATAATTCCATTATATTTTTATCCACAAATATATGGTGGATATTGATGGACATTTTTACGGTAGAATATTGATTTATAGAAAGGTCAAAATATATGCTAAGTCAATCCAAACGATAAAACTAAACGCCATCTATTGATGGCCTACACAAACTAGCAGATTCAGGTCAGTGACAAAGCTGGTGTCGTGGCTTTATCAGAGACCATCGCGAGATAACATCTAGTTTTTAGCGTCTATTTTCATGGGAGAGGTGATCTTTATTTTTATAAATATTGTCACGTAGAAAATTAAGAAAGACAAACTTCAGGATGACACAGCAATTTATTTGAGGCATAACATAACATAAATTATTTTATTCGCGATCGAACATTGTGGCCCAGTGTACCTATTACATCCCAAACATCTCATCATTGATGATCATTTCACCATCAAAGTTTCCAGCTATCCTTCGCCCTGGTAACATCTCTGCCTCCCTGCTCTCGCCATGGATCCCTCTAGGAAAAATAAGAAGAAGCCTTACAAGCCCCCTGTGGAAATCGCAGCTCTGGAGGAGGAGGACGAAATGCTCATTCCCCGCCACTACCA